>BJCM01076602.1:0-18633 GCA_018326385.1 Flaveria bidentis
ATTGGTGTTTGCTAAGCTTGTTATTGGGTATGACCCGACTTGGATCATAACGTACTAATCACATCAATGCTCTATGTGTCTTGGGCATAAAAGATCCAACATCTAGAACTCACCTTTGCAGCTTTTGAGTATGACTTCCTCCAAACTCGTTTGCAAATTAAATTCAACTGCTTTGGAACCCACTAAAAACATACCCGAACACATACAATCACACATAAGCATAGACCCGAGGATAAGACCAGTTAAGAACACCATAAAAGCATGAATTCTTACATTGAATTTGAATTCTTTCTTGTTCTTCCTTTAAAACCGAGAACTTGCTGCTCTTTCTTTCTCTAAAACCCGAACATCAAAGGTGTATGTGACATATGGGCGGCCATACCTCCTCTTACATCCACTTTTCAAACTTTTTGTACTTTTGGACACTTTTTACCACTAGACTTGGGTTTTATTTCGTTTCCTTCTTTTCTTTCACTTTATTCACTATTTCCTTGACTATAAAATAACCGGGTGTTACAACATATCTGGGAACCTGAAAGTATGTTGTTCTGTAGTTGTTGAGCGTAGTTGATCATGTCAAACTTAACTTTCTCTTTTCCTACTTTACGTTGAGCAGTGATGTAGCCTCCTTTATTCTCAGGAAATGAAACATGTCCCCCTTTAATTTGTTTGACATTGAAACATTAATTGTTTTAACATTTTCAACATCTTTAACTTTTATTTTATTTTGACTTTGGTGATTAAAATGTGTCTGGTTAATTGGTTTAGTCAATTTGGGTTCAGATGTAGACATTTGTGAAAATGACATTACATTAACCCTTTTAATTTCATCATTCAAATTCTCAACCGGCATTTTACCTTTATGTTTTAAAGTAGGCTCCTTCTGTCTTGTGATCTTCTTTATAGGTTTGAGTGTGGAATCGGGATCACTGACCAGAGGAGTGGACATCATATGATCCTTAACTGGGTTGTCATTGACAGATCTATATTTTGTTTTTAAAAGGATTTGATATGGTGGTGCAACTACTTTGTACCCCAAACCTTCCCCATTATTTCGTTCTTTCACTAAGTTTTGAACTATGTGAGAAGAACTAGACCAACTATGTAGTTTTTATTTTAAAGAATTTACCTTGACTTCCAAAACTGCTTCTTCCTTTTTGGTATCTTCTAAAGAATTTAAATAAAACTTTATATCATTTGATTGATTTAAGGCATCAACCTCGATTTCCCTTAGTTGTTTCCCCAAAAGTTCTATCTTTTCTTTAAAATTGAACTGATTTTGTTATAATATACGATTAGCTTTAGTGCAGAGTTATAAATCATTTACTAAGTTATCAGTGTGTTCTAATAACCTAGCAAATTTCAGATCAATGTTTTCTCTAAATTTATCATATTCATGATAAGCATGTTTATCAAATAACTATTCTAGAGAACTTACTTGTGATGAATCGATTGAAACATCGATTGCTCAGCTGCATCTAACCTTCACTAGCAGACCCATCATCTACTGTTTCAACAAGTGAAATATTTGATTCTCCGGGAGAAACAAAACCAAAGGACTAGTCTTGCCCTTCATCACCTTGAGCTGTAAGAGCCTTTGTCTCTTTTCTTGAAGAAGCAGTTCCAATTGTGTCCTTGTCTTGATGGTTGAAAGTCAAAAATGGATTTCCATTACCTTTTTTTCTTAGGCTTTACACATTCATGTTTAAAGTGCCGCTTCTCACCACAGTTAAAGCATGTTACTTTAGTTTTGTGAAAACCAAACGTTGTGTCTTTAGTGGCTATTAGGTTATGTCCTGTCTTCTTGACAAACTTTTTTAGCTCTTCTGACTGCACTTGCCAAGGCCCACATGATGTCCATTCTGTCTAGCTCATTCTCATTAACTTGCTCGTAATCTTCATCTGCAAGATGACAATTTCCAATTTTCCCAGCAACTAAACCGTCATAGGATTGGACAACAGCTGCTAGAAGATCCATCTGCTCCTTTGGAACTTCCACTGTGATATTACCGAGATTTTCGGTCTTCAACTTTGTAGTATTGGCTTCAAGCACTATATATTGGGTAGTAGATAACCCTGACGTTAATGGTCCTGAAGTAGTGGTTTGGGAAGAAATAGATGAACTAGACACATAAGCTGTTTGTAGAGGTGCTCCTGAAATAGCTGGAGACGAAACTGATTTGTAGAGTGAAGGATTCTAAACGTAGGATCTTTTCTTTGACTTGTACTTCATCCGCAGTTCCTCCTCCCTTAACATCAAGATGAAGTCATTTCTGTCTAACGTTGCAAGAATGTCATTCTATCTGAGATTGGACACAAATGAATCCCATTTATCAGGCAACCCATTAGCAAAACTTGAAACTTTATCTTCCATTGATGTGGTAAACAGTCTTTGAAGTTGGATTGGCTTTCTTGGACGTTCTGGACGGCTAGGGTTCGTGTAGTCGTAGTGTTATTGAATTGTTCTTAATTGTTCTAAATTGTTATGTTTTTTCCACGAATTAAGTGGTATTTATAGGTTAGTAGTTTCCATTTGTATGACTTAACCATTAGCATAGTTCAATCGTGCGAATGAATCATGCGATTGAGTCATGTGCACGACTGAAGGTTCAGTCGTGCGATTGAGTCAATCTTATGTCTCAATTATACGACTGATCCAATATCCTGGTTCAGTCGTGCGACTGGTCCATAAGCATGATGTATTCACGCTTATGGTCCATAAGTATGGTCCATTAGCATCAAGACTCATCCGACTAGGTTGAACAAATTTATCAATTAGTGTTGACTAAGAACTATGTATATTAACTTCAAACGTATATAATAAGTTCATACATATGAATTATACTCAACATAATCATAATATGAAATAAATAAACATTAATAAGCATCAACCACATATTATTTTTCATTTAATCAATTCATTTACATATGTGTAAGACATGAAAGACTTTTACATTAAAGCTCAAAAACTAGGAACATGATGTATCTACATCGATGACATTCTACTATTTGGAAATGACATTCCAACCTTGGAGGGTGTAAAAGCCTGGCTTCGAAACTGTTTCTCAATTAAGGATCTTGGTGAAGCCGCCTATATTTTGGGAATAAATATCTATATGGATAGATAAAGACGGCTGATAGGTTTAAATCAAAGTGCATACATTGATAAGATCTTGAAAAGGTTCAAGATGGAAAACTCTAAGAAAGGTATAGTACCTATCCAAAGAGAAATGATATTGAGTAAGACTCAATGTCCAAGCTCAGAGGATGAGAAAGACAAATATAAGGGAATCTCGTATGCGTCTGCTATAGGATCCATCATGTATGAAATGATATGCACTAGGCCGGACGTGTCATGCGCCTTGAGCATGACAAGCCGATACCAGCAAAATCCTGGAAACAGTCATTGGATGGATGTTAAGAACATACTTAAGTACCTAAGGAGGACCAAAGATATGTTCCATATATATGGATCTGGTGTAGAGGAACTCGTAGTAAAGGGTTACATTTATGTGAGTTTCCAAACTAATCGGAATGACTCACAATCAAAATCGGGGTACATTTTCATCTTGAATGGAGGAGCAATTTCTTGGAAGGGCTCTAAGCAAGATGTGGTGGCATTGTCAACTACAGAGTCAGAATACATCGCCACTTCATTAGTAGCTCAGGAAGCGGCATACTTAAAGAAATTCATGGCCGATCTAAGGGTGGCCCCTTCCATTCAGGATCCTCTAGAAATTATTTGTGATAACAAGGGTGCGATTGCTCAAATCAAGGAACCCCTTGCTCATAAAAAGACTAGGCACATTGAACGAAGATTCAACAACGTAAGGGATAATTGAATAGGGAAAGATAAGTATTCGCAATGTTCCACCGGATCAAAACATTATGGATCCACTCACGAAGCTTCTTGATAAGGCAAAGAATGAAAGTCATACTTGTGCCATGGGACTTTAATATTCTAGTGACTAGATATGATCTTTAATATTGTATTTAGATATTGTAACCTTTATTACTTGAATAAATTATCTGGTTATAATAATTCAACTAATATTCCTATTTTGCATTTTAAAATCCATGAATAAATCGTTTACTCAGAACGTCCTTAGTCATTCATATTTATGGGAACAAATATGAACATAAGACTATTATGAACTTGGATTAGTAGATATTCATATGGATGAATATAGAGCAAAAGGTTGCTGCCAAAGTTCCTAGATGTTTGTGGGATACAAATATTAGACTGACCTGCATCTCAAATATCACTACATGGAATCTTCCTGATTGATCATAACTAATTTTGAGTAAAGGCGAACATCATTTGGTATCCTCTGACCTAAGATACATATTGGGTCTTGATATTTACCGAATATTATACTTTAACTTAGTTCTTCACTATTCTGAAACATGGCAGTACATATGTCTGAGTTCAGGTATGATATAAGGTAATTGTGAGAGACGTATGTAGTCAAGATGGGATTTGTCCCTCTTATTCGTTGAGAGTAAGATGTCTAAGTCCTGATAAAGTTAAAAAAAGGAGAATGATCACTCTATGTCTCTAGGATTTAACATGACATCTGTGACAAAAGGATAGACGATTAATTCACCTAAAACAATTCAAGTAAGGTACTTGAAGGGGATGGTCTTATTGAATGGAAATTAGTCATACGTATTAAGGGTAGTAAACCGTTATTAGGTGGTATTTACTACTTGCATCAATCTTCTATGAATCTTGTGCAAGTGGGAGATTGCTGGAACTTGTATGCTCAAGACACATACAAGATTGATGTGGTTAGTACATTACGATCCAAGTCGAGTCATACCCAATAACAAGCTAAAGAAACACTAATAAATATTTATTTGTTGATAAGATCAAACAAAGAAATATTGACAACAATTTAGAAAATGGGTTTTCTAAAACGTTGATTTTGTAATAGAACAACATTATATGGATAATTTGTTCATGAGAAATTATTTGTTTCATTATTTAAGTGACTTAAATAATAACAAATAAAAGTGTGTTAATGTTATAAAATTAAAATAGGTTTTAATTTTATAAACTTATGGGTTGAATGTGTAAGTTTTTTTATATGTTTAAAATGGTGGGAACCCATTTTGAATGGGGAATTCAGCCGCCCCTTTGTGTGGGGATTTGAGTTTTTAGTCTTGGTCAAATACAATACTTGATACCCTTGCACACTTCAACCAAAAACACACTTTCTCTCTCTTACATGCAATTGTGTCTCTTCCTCTTTTTATCCGAGCAAATTTTCGAGTTTTTGGCAGAATTTTGAAGTTAATCTTTGCCAAAATTTTAGGTTTGCAAGAAGGATTTGAGTTTTTAGTGTTCTTCTACCTAAAAAGTTAGGTGTTTGCTAAGGCTTGTGGGTATACAAGCTTTGCTACCTTCTATTTTGGAGCCTATGCATTGAAGAAGCATCATCTTCTTCTTCTCATCCATACTAGATCATTTTGTTCTTGAAAGGTAGTTTCAAGAACACCCTATGGTTGTTCTTTTCGTTTTGATAGCATTTCATTTCACATATTTATATGATCCTTTGTTTATGGCTTTTGATTTGGGTTAATATGGTTCAAATTTTCAGTTTATAAAACACCTTTTAACCACTAATATCCGCCGCGTTTTTCAAGTTTAAATGGTTAAACTTGCTTTGATAAACATCTGACAAAACCCAACATTTTAGTCACTCAAAGTCACAAAGTCTCATCGAATTGATGATGCAAAATCCTCTATAAGTTGATAATAGTATACTAAGTAAAGCAAACACAACACAAGGGAATGGTTTTCAAGATACTTGAATATATTAATTCTCAACTCATAGTATTACAAGACTCTTACAAGCATGTTTACTAAGTGTACAGGGAGAACTACATATACTACTATCTATAGCCAGTTATACTTTGATACAAGCTAGAACTTACAACTAAACAAATACTACATTGCTAGAAGTAAGGTATCCTAGATAAAACATATCTATGATTTGGTACACATGAAATGTCCATGACTTACCTTTTGTCACCAACTAAAGTTGGTAAATACACTAACTGATAAGGAATGAACAGTGGAATAAACTATGGTCAATTACACGGGTGTGAGAAAGCACCATGCAGTATATCAGAGGTTGTAATGGAGTGTCAGAAGGACCATACTTATGTCCACTGGTTCATAGTAGGTTCTTCCAAAAGTTAGTTGGCTTCGAAAGAACTAGTTCTTCCAAAGCTACTTATTCTTCGAAAGATGCTACTTCTTCTGATGCTTCATTTGATCTTTAGCTTTTCAAACTTTGAAAGTCATTGTCTTGAATTCTTCTGAGAGTTTAAAATTCAGAAGGGGGAAGACTTTGTCTTCGGAAGATAGATGTTCAACATTTTCCTTCCTCAGTTCTTCATCAGTTGTACTAAAATGGTCCAAGTGTTTGTTTTGGTTGCACATGCCTTACTTGATCCAACAAATTTCCCCTAGGCTGATGCTACCAAAACTTCACTTGTTTGTTCTTTTTAAAAATTTCTGCACCAATGAAAGAAAATACTTATCTATCTCCCTTGTTCTTTCCAAAAGTAGTGCTAAGAAGTTTGGATAAATCATTCGTAAACAGGAGATCCAGTATGTCGCTTTGAATGATATGTACCCTTTGTTTTGGCCCTCTTAAGAGAGTTAGTTGACGGGAGTTGTAGTCATACTCATAGTTAACTATGGATTCTAGTTCAATGCCTCAACCATTCATAAAAAGGCTTTGTCTTTGGTGGTTTACCTTTCATTTTCATCTTTCTTTCTCAACTTCAACCCTTTTTCAATCTTGACTCTTGTAGTCCATTCAGCTGATTGTAAGAAGGTTACTCAGCATTTGTAATAAGGCTACTCAAATGATTCCTGATGTGAGCAGCTATCTCAGAGTTGGAGGGACTGGTGAATGGTTTCTCTACTAACTGAGCAATGTCAAATCTGCTTGAGTGTAGTCGAGAAGAGGCAATGAGCCAGTTGATTTCACGATTCCTTCTTTTCATAATAAAGTTTTGAGAAGAGTCATTGAACCTCCACTGGACTATTTTCTTTCTTGGAAAGAGTGATGGAGATGATAACTTGTCTCCCTTCCTAGTGTCTAGTAGAGTCACAAGTCTCCTACTCAACATCTTCTCTTCTTTCCCAAGGGAGTCAGAGTTGGTTGCCAAGAGTTTGAAGGCCTGGTCCAGTATTCCTCTAGGCAAATCAAGGAATTCTTCTCTTTTCAGGGAAAATGAGGAGCCGTCAATGAAGGTTAGTTTGATGGACCCCTCCTCATAAGAGATATCACTCAGATGATGCAGTTGAATAGCTTACTCTTCATCTCTTTGAATTCATCTAACAAAAGAGTTTTGATGGTTGAGAGGATGACTTTGGTGGTTGTTGGGTAGATAAAGGTTGGCTTCTGGAGAGTGTTTTGGGTATGAGGATAGGTAGTTATCGTGGTTGCTATGATTGAATGGATGAGGAAGGGGGTATGGATGATGGTGTGGTTTTAGGAGTATATAACACAAAGGATGGCTAGGTTTTGATCATGAATAGGAAAGTAATAGGTTTAGTTTGAGGTTGTTGGATTGGTGTCGCTGTAGGGTCTTTTTAGACATGGGGCCAACTTGCCAGCCGGAGAAGCCATGGCCCTTGAGATAATCTTTCATCTAGTCTTTATCACCCATCTTCTTGATAGCCGCATGTTGAGCTTCTTCCTCTTTCTTCTTCTTTTCTTTCATCTTTTCCCTGACAACCTTCTTTCTCTCTTTCTCCATTGGAACTTAGGAAGCCTATCCTATCACTCATAAGCTGTTAGTCAGCTTTTTCATTCTTTCTTAACCTTTCTTCGTCTATGGCCAACCTTGCTGCTTCTTCTTGTTCTTTCCATAACAGGGTTGCCTTTTCCAACTCAACAAACTCCTCAAGTGGTAAGAGAAGCAAATTTTCACTAACAGCTTCTAAATTGACAAGTCCGTCAATGATCTCCGCTCTTCTTTGATTGTTGATAGCCTCCTGGTGGGCTACAGCTGCATTGTTACTTGTAGCTATTAGCTTTCATAGAGGGGAGTCTACCTTTTCTTCTTAGTTCTCTAAGCTTTCCTCCTCTGTAGTAAACTTTCTTTTTCCTTTAATTTCATCGGAAGTTTGAGTCTTTGGAGGTTCTTGTGTAGAGGTTTTAGGTTGGTGGTTGGTGATTGGAGCATGTGGTGATGACAATGTTTGAGTGAGAGGCAAGTTGAGAAAGTCCTTGCTATTTCCATCAGATGCTAGTTTAAGTATTGCAATTGTGATAATTAGTTCATCAGAAAAAGAGTATTGGCAGATTGCATCTCAGTTTTGGAAGATTGAAATAGTTCTTCCACAGCTTTAACTTCAGCTTCGAAAGTTTGTGGGATTGCAATATCTGTCCCAACTGTTTTGGTTGTTTGGAAATCAGTCCTCATATCCCCTTCGAAGTCAATCTTGGATTTAATGTGGACCTTAGGTTGACCAACCTCCTTAATAGTGGTAGATGGTGCATTCAACCTTTAAAGCTCTTCAGCCTTAAACTATGCCACAACAACATCCGGACTTGGTCGTTTAATAGAAGATTCTATCAGGAACTTGGTTAAGAGCCGGCTTAGATCTTTGAGCATCCTTGGGTCCATTTGAAGGATGATTGGTGGAGGCTCCGAGAAAACAGTTTATTGTTAAGCAGGATATTTAGAAGACAATGGAGATTGAGCTAAGCTTTGTGGCTCAACATGTGGTTGTCTCTAAACATTCTCCCCCTTTTGGTAGCATCATCCTGAAAGCTTCATGAGCTAGAGAAAGAAGTCAAAGAGACTTGAATTGGTATGTGCCTAATATATCTCTCAGTCTATTTCTCAGCTAGTTGAGCCTTGAGATTTTCAATCTCAAGTTGCTGAGTTGCAAACCAATAGTCTTAACCTTGAGTTCAAGATTTGAGACTTTAGATAGTAGGTCTCTAATAATGAGTTACATACTTCCCTCAGCTTCTTTAGAAAAACCATGGGGAGATGAGGTAACATAACAAATATGTTCCTCCTCACCAAAGGTTGTGGTTTCTACGCGCTTAGTTTTCCTTTCCCAATCATGTCTCTTTCATAGTCATCAAAAGGCGCGATTCCTGTAGATTCAATCTCAAGGGTGTTACCATTGTCCTAAGGGTCTAATGAGGCACCTTCAGTAGGGATAGCTGAATCTACATGAGTCCCCTCTTCACCAGTGGGACTCACGTTAGTTCAGGTTTGCTGATGGGGGCTAGAAATCAAAGATCTCTCTGGGCTCAGTGGATCCTTATATAGTTGGTGTGGATCAAGATTATGGGCTTGAAGAGACATGATTTCTTCATTATTTCTTATTAAAAGGTCACTAAAGGATATGGAAATTATTCCAAATGACCCGGGACTTTGATCAATGTCTAGTGGCATTGAGACTACGATAGGGTTGTCCCATTTTGGCTGCTCAGGAGAGTACAGAGGCTCATCCTAAGGGCTTTCAGCTTAGATCAGGGGCTCATGGGATTGAGATTGAGAAGACTCAATGCTCATAATGAGGTCAATTGTGAAGGAGGGTGAGACCTCAAACTGAGTGGGAGCATATATTTCCACTCTAGCCTTTTTGGATTGAATAGGGGGACTTGTTCAATCATAGGAGATTAAACAAAGGATCATTTGGATCATCTCTGATATGTAATTTTGATGGGCTGGGAAGGTGGATTTGTCATTGTGAAGGTTATTGCTATTGTGGGTTCATCACCTGTGGGGTTAAGAGGGATGTCACCAGGAGCCATTGGTTGAACCATACCTAGAAGAAGCTCAACAAAGTTGGTGGACACCCTCTTCAACACCTTGTAGATGGTCAGCCTCATGTGAGGGACAAGTAGAGTAGCTACACAAACAATCTTATTCTTGTCCAGCTCAAAGTTGATTATGTGCGGAAAGAACCGAGGACACATGTAAAATGTTTCCCTTTGAAGGTTCCCCATTAGATTGGTCAGCACAAACCTTGAGTAATTGAACTAGAGGCCTTTTACTAACCCATGAACTAGGCATCCTAGTTCATAGCGAATTTGATCCCATCCCCCTGACTTGTTTGAAAAACCGTGAATGACTATGTGAAGCGGGAACTTCTAGTTGTAGGAAAAGTTAAACTTGTAAAAAATTGACCTGCTAGTATACCTAAGATTATGTTTGTTGTGTGTATTTGTGCTAGGTACCAATCAGGACCAAAAGTGTCTCATATGAATGTTGTGAACATAATTTTCAGATATCTGAAAGGAAAACTTGCTCTTAGACTTTGGTATCCAAAGGATGGTGATTTTACTCTTTACTCATATTCAGATAGGAGGTTGCAACAATAACCAAAAATCCACAACTGGTGGATGTCAATTCATAGGAGCAAGACTAGTTTCATGGCAATACAAGAAGCAAACAAATGTATTTGTATCCACAACTAAGGTTGAGTACATAGTTGCTTCAGCTAGTTGATCTCAAGTGCTTTGGTTGCAAAACCAATTACTTGATTATAGTTACAATTTCCTTCATACTAAAATTTACATTGACAACTCAGCTACTATTTTTATTAGTGCTAATTCTGTGCAACATAGTAAAACAAAACATATTGAAATAAGATGCCATTTTTGAGATATTGCTTAGAGAAAGGTTTGATCAGGTTAGTAAAAGTGGATACTACAAATCAGCTGATTTATTTACTAAAGCCTTTGATTCAGTTAGATTTAATTTTCTAATTGAGTCTTTGGCTATGATTATCTTAGATTAATCATTATAAACAAGAAAAGCATGTGGTTGTACTTGTAAATGCTAATTATAATAAAAACTATTCTTTCTTTCTGTGTCTTTTAATTCAGCATGACATATGTATGGGAAATGATAGTACACTATGCATTTGCTTCTTCCTGACTTCTCAAGTATCAATAAAATCTGATCAAGTTTCTTAATATGTGAGTAGGTTCATATTGAGTGGAAACTACACTAAGGGCATGCCAAACATAATACAAAGTGACTATTTATGGAAGACTTCATTTTCAGGAAACAAAAATTAAGTCTTATTCTGATGTGACCAAATTAATCATCTAAGTACACTATGTATCAACACTTTATAATTTCTATCTTTGCAAATCAAATTCCCTTTGTTTAGTGTAAACAAAGACCTGGGTGTATGAAAAGATCATGATCCTCATCATCCCTCTACTTTGTGTAAGCAAAGACATGGGTTAGTGGCACCTATGTTTTACGGAAGTAAAGACCTGGTGACCCGATGATCATCATATCTAAGTTCTCAAAAGAATCCTCTATGATCAACTATATATTAAATTTAGAGCTTCTACATCAATGCAATAATAACATGTGAAATGCATCTCAAGGTAGAACTTATAACTTAAAGTACATAGTTTCTAGGTGTGAAAAGGTGATGATTTGATTCACAAAGGGAGGACAAACACTAAGTGAATTGAATGTGAAGCCCATAATAGTTCCTTCTTAAACAACATGCCTAGTTGACACAATGCTCTGTATGGATTTAAGTGGACAAACATACTTGTAATCAGAACTAAATTCAGGGTATCAATTTATCAAACAAATCAATCAGGAAGATGCTTACAGTTATAGTATGATCCCATTCTTTGTGGACAGACATGTGTCTTTCATTATATTCTTCTTATAAATTTATGATAAATGTTTTTATTCATCATTGATAAAAAATTTAGGGGGAGTAGATCATGAAAATAATATAACAACAAAATTGTCAAATGAATTGTCAATATAAAGGAATTGGAACCTAAGCACTCACTTGGCTTTTGGATACATGAAGTTTTTAAAATATAAACCTTCTTGTGCATAATTGTCATGAATACAACATCAACAAGGCCGAATGGCAGTAAATGGTTCTATCATTTGATTAGTACCATACAACATAATAAGTTTCAATCAGTGTTTTTTTAGCATCAGCAGAAGCTACAGTGCATGCTGAGCATTAGCAGAAGCTACAGTGCGAAACTTAAGGGGGAGTAAAATATGACTATTCGTAGATTGGTAAACTACGGATGATTTAATGTTTTTAAGAATATAATCTAATTTCATAGATTTGTAACCTATGAATGTTTAAAGTATACTTCGTCTGCCGTAGTTTTTAATTCTATGTCATCCACATATGACCTATGGAATCCATAGATAATCTTTGGAAGAACTAAAAACTAAGTATAAATTAAATTGGATAGAGGGTCCCACTTCATTAAATAAATAAAATTAATGTGTCTGGGAGAGTATAAATGATGTTTTTGACATAAACATTGATTATTTACTTTTTTAGAACACTTTTTCAACCAAGAAAAATGTTCTCAACAAACCTTTTTCCCTCTTTCACAAAGAAAAATGTTCTCAACAAACCTTTTTCCCTCTTTCACAAACATTCAAAATTACTAAGCCACTGATCTCAGATCACTGTGTTAAAGGTAAAACATGTCATAATGATTGATAATGAACTGGTTGATTATTGATTATCATTACAAGTGTTCATATTCTCATATCTGTAATGTTGATTCTAACATAATTGTCTTTATTCATGTGAACAGATGAGTGATCGATTTGCAAGGGAGCACAATGTGTGTGCATTCTTAAATCCTGACTTCCCTGTATCAGAAGGATGCCGAGACATCATCCGCTATCTAAGAAGATCTAGGTTGTTTTATGCCTTATTAGCGAAGTAGAAAAGGTAGGAGATAATAAGGTGATATATGTAGTTATTGAGAATAGCAACTTAAGGATTGTTGAACAATGTATCAGAGAAATCTCAACTTAGGAGATGTCAATATATGTCATTCGGATGTGCTCGAGAATGAATACATAGAAAAGATAATGTATTTGATGGGTTATGATGGAGATTTTGACAAAGGTGACATCAAGAAAGGAAGATTGTGCAAACCATATAGGTTCATGTGTCACACCTATCTGAAGTGCATTTCAAACAGGAAGTCTGGACTAGATAGATTTTCAATGTACATATCATCTGGAATCATAGGTGTATTCCATGGGAGAACCTACAATTACTCTAAGTACATCCTTGGATGTTTGTGTGATCAAGTAAGAGCTCAAAAAGCAGATAAGATGTTCATGTTCCCAAGGTTTCTGCAACTGATCATCAATGGTGAAATGCTAGGAATAGCAAGATATAGAGATGTATTTATGCAAGCATAATTGAGTAGATCTGTATTGAACAGGATTAGTGGGATATAAGAAGGAGGTGACATGCCCATGTTTGCGCATGTAGCAGACCCCAATGCCAACATTCGCCAAGAATGGATTTGGGAATAAGCTCAAGAGAGTTCATCTACTAAGTCTATGGAAGCCTCATCTTCACCTCCTTAATCACCCATTCACCAACAACCTCAAACACCCCAATCACAATCACCAATCAGCCAAATCATTCACCCAACTTCTCCAATCTACCATCTATCACCAAATCAACCTCAAACACCCCAATCACATCACCAACCAGCCAAAACACTGAACCAAATACTCCAATCCACCCTCTATCACCAAATCAACCTCAAACACCCCAATCACAATCACCAACCAGCCAAAACACTAAACCAATCTCTCCAATTCACCCTCTTTCACCAAATCCTAGAACTCTAGAAAAGCAATCCATTGAGAGCTTTTACACCGGGGAGACAAAGTTAGCTTCACAAGCTAGTACAGTTCAATTGTTACCAACCAAGATTGAATCCCCTGTCCATTCAAATAATACTGAACCTGTCTCTCCAGTCACTGACCACTAGCAAAAACAACCTCATCAAGAACATGCATAGAAAGCTGTTGAGTCCAGTTCATGTTCAGCAAGTGTAGCACCTGAAAAAGTGAATGTTGATGAGATTGCTGCTCAACCAAATATAAGTATATATACGTCTATACGCATATATACATATATATATATATACGTACATATATAAACGTATATATAGATACATACATACATATATATATATATATATATATATATATATATATATATATATATATTGAGCTGAGTAAATCCAATGTTATAATAACTAATGTATGTCTCATATTAAATTAAACCCATATGTTCCTTTTTTTCTCATAGGTTCAAATGGATTAATCTGTGATTGTTATCAAGCAATTGACAATTAACTAAACAATGTAATCAACACAAACAAATATAAAAAAATCATTAAATTTCTATTGATATTACTAGGATTACAAAGTGCAATTGTGAGAAAATGAACAAAGAACTATTTCCAAAGTCTTAACCTGCACAAATACAAATGATCCTATTTTTACTAATAACAAGAAACAAAAGGAACATATATTTACATAATAAGTCCATATACTATGACAAAAACTTATCTAAAGACTAAAATGCCAATCTTTCTAGGGTTCCAATTATATTCCCCTAAGATTTTCATTTGTCTTCAACAAATGAAATCTTCTGGTTCTTCTTTAATATTTAACATCAGCTTCTCTTTGTATAGATCTAGTTCTCGAAGAGCATTCTTGAATGAAGACTTGAACTTCTCAGCTAAAATCCTTTACTCAGGCTTGGAGTCATTTGTCTTTATTTCTATTGCTTCCATCACCAACGATGTTTCATTTGTCAAACCTGCAATATCAACATTTCCATACATCTCTATTGGCTTTGGATTCTCTTTTTTTGTAAATTTCTAACACTCCCTTGCGGGAAATTTTCATGAACTCTATGTCTTTGATGTCTTTCTTCACACTATGAGCATATGCCATTGCCTTCCTTAAAGAGATTCTTTCCTTTGCATCATTCAAATCTTTTATGATAGTCAAAATGTATCTTCTATCATTCTCTGCTTCTACTGACGATACTAACTCAAAAGTTTGTTTATACAATAACAAGATATAACTTTGATGAAAAAGTTTGTGTTCAAACACACCAAACAAACTTGTCATATCATTGTCCCAATCATCTAAATTTCTTACGAGCTTTATATGAAAAGTGGAAGAATCATAAAACCAACTCAAAATTAGTTTTGTTGATTGAGTACCATTAATAACTTTCAATCCAGGATTGGTTACTTTCTCAAAGTATATATGACTAAATGTATCCAAGTAACAATCATTAGTAGATTCACTTGATTCTCCTTTCTTTGATTTTCGCTTCAGCTTAGCAAAATAACTCTTGTCTTCTTGATCACAATGAGTTTTTAGAAAGGCAAGAAGTCTTGTTATTCCTCTATCAAGTAATTTCACGAAGTGCTATCCACTATTAGCCTTTGTAGGATTAATAAGAAATAACTTTTGTAATTCCTTCAAATCTTGCAAGATCTTGCATAGGTAAGGATATGATGCTAGAGTAAAAACGATAAACATCACAAATTGAATTTACTTTTCAATCAGTAAAGCAACAAATATCTCATCATATTTCCATGCTATAATCTTCGCTTCTTTTGTTTTGTCAGTCATAATCATAGCATTCAACAATCCTGAAGTTGATTTTCCTGTTTGTAACATATTTCTCACTAAGTCTCCGGCTGATCTATCTTTATTCCACAGCTGATTTTGATCAATAGACACTTTATATCCTTGTTTTTCAACATTAGGAAACATACTAATAAGCTATTTTATGTTTTCATGAGATCTTCTTATCAACTCCATTGACTTAATCTCCTGAGGCTTCAGTATTTTGGTTCTTTTGGTAATTTCTAGATATTGAGGATTATCCTTATCAAGAATGATCATCTTGTTATACCTTTTCTTTGTTTCTTGGAAACTCCTCACTGGTCTTCTTAAGGACTCTCCTTGAAGTTTAATCAATCTTTTTCTTGGATAATTCCATGATTGCAACCACATTCGTAAAGTTGGTATGCTCATATCCTCAGGGTTAGGATGGTGCAGTTCTATCACAGGAACATCATTAATGTTTAAGCTTTCATTCAAAGGTGTCCATTTACCATGTTCAAGACTTATTTCATTTGGATCTGCTGGAGCTAAGGACTTTGCAAGCATACATTTTTCATACTCATTATTTATCTGAGTCACTGTTAGTCCATCCAAATACACTTTGTTATACTTCTTCTTGATTAGATAATTATATTTTTCTTCAAAGTCTACAAGAATGTCATCTTGAATCATTTCTACTAAAGAATCTGCAACATCACACATCTTCATCTTCTAGCACTTCTTCATACCATTCATCTGGTAAATCTGACTTTATATCATCAAGTGCTTCAATTCTTTGTTGCATATATATTTCTTCTACATTCTCAACTATGCCAGTAGTCTTTTGAGCTTTGGTAGGAACTGAAGATGTTTCAACTTCATCCATCTTTCTTTTCCCTTATTTAAGTTAGTGAACTTTCCAGCTGCAATTCCTTGAGGCTCTTGAACAAATTCTTCATCAACAACTATTACTTCACTTTCCTTTTCAGGTTCCTTCAGACTTTCTTTTAACTACTCTATATCTTCAAACATTCTTTTCACTTTTTTCAAGATCAGTCATCATGATATTCTTCTTTTCATTATTTTCTTTTAACATTGAATTTTCTTTCTTCAACATTTAAATTTCATCATTTTGAGATGTAATCTTAGACATTAACTCAGGGAACAATTGTACTTGCACTTTCAAACACTTCAACTCGTGCAAACCCACTAGTTTTAGTAGAAAAGAAGGAGCCACTGACTTCTCGAGTGGTTTGAAAGTATGGAGAACACGTTCATCGTTAGAGAGTGCCTCGATGAGTTCAAGGTTCGCTATGCTACAAGTGTCCTTTAACAACGGGCACTCATATGGTGGAATAGTGAAAAGAGAAACCGTGGAACTGAGGTTGCTTTGGCATTGCCCTAGGAGGAATTTAAGGATATCATGATCCAAAAGTTTTACCCGAGGAGCGAGTTACAAAAGCTAGAGAAGGTTCTGGAACCTTAAACAAGATGGTGGGAATCACTTGGCTTATTCCACCTGGCATCATGAGTTGAGTATGCTTCTACCACACATGGTGGACACCGTGCCCCGTAACAATCAAGTTTATAAGAATTATCATCAATTCTAGATTGAACACAAACATTTGTTGTTTGTTTCATCTCTTTTTCTTTCTCCTTCACAATCACAACTTCTAGACTTGGAGATTGTACATAAGAAATAATATTCTTTGTAATAGGCTTAGACCATATCATATCAAAATCAAATGCTTGATTGAAATCAATATTTTGTACATTCTCATGCCCAACATATTCATCATTTCTTTGATCATTCATTTCAGTATCACCAGCATCATTAACATTAGTATCCTCTTCAACATAATCTCTATGATCTGAAATTGTTTGCTCACTATCCATCTCTTGAATAATTTCTTCATTATTACCTTCTACTTCACCTCCTTGATCACCACCTTAAGTGTCATTATCATCATTGTTATCATCATCACCATTAGTGTTGTCATCATTCTGATCCTCTTCATCATCATCATCATCTTCTTCAGATTCTTCAACAACTACTTCTTCTATAACATCTTTTATAAGAACATTTGGATTCACAGGCTCATCCTCAATCAAATGGAAGTGATCTTGATCAATATCAACAATGTCATCAGCTACATTCCTCATATAGACAAACATAGGAACATTATCAGCTCTTGTAATTGCTGCTAGTCTCTTATACACCACCTCAGACATATGCTCTAACTCAAGTCTATCACTTTGTACTCCATAAGCATGAATGTCTGGATATTCTTCATTTATGATCAATTGGAGAAATCTAGGATACATCAAGTATTTATTCCTTTTTCCTTTCTCCAAATGGAATATAAACCCATTCATAATCCACTTGGCCATGTTAAATCTTCTATTAGTGGCTATGGCTACTATTGGAGATGCTATGTCTACTGGAAATGAGTTCTAGCCTGTACTTCTCTTTGACATACAGTGCTGAAATATGTAGCAGAGCAACTTCCAGTGATTATGAACTCTTGATCTAAAGAATTGCTTCTTGGGGAAGTTATATGGGTGACCCATATGCATAAAAGTCTCTCTACACTCATTAAAAGTGTATTCAGATAAATCTTAATCATCATTTTCACCTAGTCTTAAAGCAAATCTTATAGAATCTTCAGATACTTCGATCATCCTATCATTTGTAATGAATCCCCTTAAAACTTTCCTTTTGTTGTCATCTAACTCAACTATTGCAGTTCTCTAGAACTTCTTGATAAGCCTCTTATATATGGACGGTGTGGCACACATAGCATAAACATATTTAGTCCTTAGAAGAAATCAGATTATCTCTTCATAACCATCAGTTTCTCTAACTTCTTCATTGAGAAAAGCAACAATATTATGCTTAAGCTCAAATTTTAAAGTATTCATCTGTCAATCACAAAGAAACATGAATTAGTTTGGAAGATTTATACTCAATTAAGTTATTATCAACCTTGTAAAAATGTATAATTCCTTCAGTAACTTTTATGTTCACTTAAAAAATTTTATATTTTAAAATTTGATCATTTTTTTAAGAAATTCAAAGATATGAACTTACTATTTTGTTGATTTAATCAAATTTTAAGATATAGAATCAATTATGTGATTTGTTTCTAGATGATTTTAACTTACAAGTTGAGTTTTAAT
>BJCM01076605.1:0-14455 GCA_018326385.1 Flaveria bidentis
TTTATAGGATTGCTACTTGAGGAATTCTTCTTGCACATATAGGACTTGGACTTAGTTTAATTAAATATTTTATTTATTGTTGAAATCCTTTTTGTATTGTAATGACTTAATTGTCTAGTATTATTCAATGAAAACTGGCACTTAATAATATTTCAACGTATTTAATTCCATGCGCTATGAACAATCGTTTCACATTCGTTCGCCTCGATGATTCCGCCGTCGATCGGGTGTGACGCCCTGTTGAGAACATTTGAAGCATAATTCACCGCCTCAGCCCAAAATATGACGGGTAAAAAGGATTCAATCAATATTGTATGAGTGGCTTCAATGAGGGTGAGATTATTTCTTTCAGCAACACCATTCTGTTGAGGAGTTCTCGTACACTGAACTGTCACAGAATTCCATTACCAACATAGAAAGATCCCGAACAATTTACATGAAGCTGACTCCAGTACCTAGGGTAGGCAACAAGTGTCCCATACATATGATCAATCACAAAGATTCGACCCCATTGTGCATCCTTTCGGGGTAGCTAATCCGCACACAGTTGAGCTAACACCCTTCATTCGGTGTGAACCTCCATACATTGCTTGCAAGACTTTCATACATTCGTTCGTTCATTAATGCATTCATTCATTCTTAATTTACGTTCCACTTATCATTATCATCAACTTCTGCTTTACGTTACATAAAACATTTCGCTCATTTCTGTTGAGTTTCTTGCACCATAAACAAGGTTGTTTAACCAATTTAAACATGAAAACGCAGCAGAAAAAAGTTAAAAAATATGTTACATAATCTGAAAATTTAAGCATATTGTTTGAGACAACTAACCCAAGAACATAAGGATCAAATATATGTGAATAGACTAGCTATCAAGAAGAAACAACAACCAAACATTACCCATAATGCTACCTTTGAAGAGCTGCTGAAATCATGTGATATGAGGAAGAATATGAGGTTCTTGAATGACAAAAACACCAAGGAGAGATGTCCTCAAGCATCCGTACCCACAAGCATCAAGCAAGCACCTTTGTTGCTAGGATTTGAACACCAAAACCCAAAGAAGAAGATGCTGGAACCACCTTCCAGCCGAGAGAGTATGTTCATTTGGGTTCTTGCATGTGAGAGAGAGAAGAAGATGGAGTGTATGTCTAGTTCTTGGAGTATGGTGTACGGAAAACAACCAAGACCCACTCCCCACAAAGGGGCGGCCGAATATAGCCAAGAGATGGGGTTTTCCCCCCAAAACCAATCTCCAATTTTTATAAACTAGTTGTTAAAATAGTTATATAATTAACCTTTTAATTATATAACTCATACACACTTTTATTATTTTATGTTATTTAACCAAATTAAACAACATTACAAATAATACCCATGAACAAAATATCCCTATCAGTTGTTCAATCTCATATGCAACTTATTTAGAAAACCTATTTTTCTAAATTGGTGTATTTATTTAATTGCATGATCATATCATCAATTAAATAACAATTTGTTTTTGCTAACCTTGTTATTGGGTATGACCCGACTTGGATCATAACGTACTAACCACATCAATGTTCTATGTGTCTTGTGCATAAAGAATCTAACACTTTCATACTCATAACACATAAGTCACAGAATAATACATAATAGGAACATAAGATCAATATAATGCTTTCATTCATAGCATCACATAAACATCACATACCCCATCACACGTCATCATAAACATCATGCCTCATCCATTCATAAGCACATACAAATGCACAACAAGTACAAATCATCATAGAACATAACCGACCCTCTGCAGGACAACGAATCGGGGGCGGCAACCCCTGATAGCGGGGTCCTTGGGCAGCAACCCCTAGTGGGATCCAAGGGGCAGCACTCCTAGCTGGGGTCACGCTATTAAAACCTCTTAAAAAATTTTATCTTTACACTTTTTTATATCACATTTTGTCATAGTAAAATCGATCTTCCTGTTAAAAACTCTTAAAATCTTGGTTCTTTAGAACATTTATTTAGTATGTATTTCTTGCCCCAAACAAGTTTAAAACTTTTAAATTAGGGGATCTAGAACTCACCTGGACTCAGTGAGTAGCTTCTTAATCAAGCTTTCTAAGCAAGGGAAAGACTATGTGGCCTGCACATATGTTAACACTCAAAGGAGTTAATTTTCTATCTAATTTTGTTGCTAAATTCGCTGCACGTTTAGAGTTTCACTCCTAGTTTCGCCAACAGTTTTGCTGCTAGTTTCAGTAGTAGTTTTGCTGGCAGTTTCGCTAGCAATCTCACTAGCAGTTTCGCTTCTAGTTTCGCTAGTAGTTTCGCTGGCAGTTTTGCTGCTAGTTTGACTAGTAGTTTCGTTGGCAGTTTCGTTGGCATCTTCACTGGCAGTTTCGCCCAACTTTTTTTGGAAAACCATTTTTACAAAACTACCTGCGAAACTATAATTTCGCAGGAACTCTAAATAGTTTCGCTGGACGACTCGCAATTTCGCTGGATGAACCCTTAATTTCGCAGAACGGGCTGAAAATTATGAACCAACCCATTTTGACCAAAAACTTCAATCTTTTACACCCCAAAACCTTGGCTTATCACCCAATAAGCTATATCTAAGCTTCTTACATGTTTTCTTACACAAAAACGTGAGTTTTGGACGATTCTTTTCCACTTTCAGAAACCCCAACCCCCTAGAATCCGGGTTTACATCAAAATGAAAGATTAAATGATGTTTGTTACCTAGATTCTTGGTGTTTTCTTATAATTTGGATGTCCACAAACATCTATCTTCAATCTCTTGATCAACCGAACCTTGAATAACATGTTCTCATACTTTCTCTCTCTACAGTCTCTCTCTAGAAAGTGGTGTTGAGTTGCAAATGGGAGTGGCTCAAGCAGATCCGTTTGTATATATACCGGGCGTTCCCGGGACCTTAAAATCGTCGAACACATAACCCCCGGGGTCTACTCGGTCCATACTCCATTTCCCGTGCATTTTCTTTAAAAATCCCAACTAAGCCCATTATTATTAATTGGCTCGTTTTAACTTTATTATCGGCATTACACTCTTCTTGGCCAACCATTTTCCCTCCTTTCTTGTCCTCGGCAAATGCGACAAATCCTCCATTAATTATTCAATGATTGGTCTATAAATTCTTTAACCCCATCATGTGTCTGGAGCGTCCACTATCAACATGTCATACACTTTTTATGACTTTAGTGGATGACTCCTGCAAATTTATCAAAGAACAAATTAACATGGTGAAACTGGAACCCAAGTTTGAACAACATCGGATTTTGGAGAGATTGTCTTCTTACAAATGAAATTATTAACCAAATTTGTCAATCTACTCCCAAATGAATTCCTATTAATATTTTTATGATGTAGCTCTGGATAGCGCTTAACTACATCATCATTTTTACCACATATGAAACATTGTGATTTTAATATAGGTCTATTATAGTTCAAATCAGGGATCTTGTCCAAGAGTATTTCCTCATCACATTCAGACAATCTAGAATCATCATCACTATAAGTCTCATACATATCTTTGGGCCTGATTTTGTTTACAAAAGAATGATTATTTACAAAAAAATGAAAGATCATCATCAGAAGTACATGTGGCGCTAGTACCACTCGTACTTCCCTCAGATAATGACATTACCCTTCCACTTAATAAAGACATATTAGTTGGGGTAAAAGATGGGATAGGATAAGAAAAGAATCTTTCAAAACAATTACTTTTAATTTTCTCTTTACTTTTCACTATGGAATGATTCACCACATCAACACAATCAGAAAAGGTATCATCATTACAATGCACATTATTTAAAGAGGAAACAGAAACATCACTAAAACAAGATGAGACAAACTCTACTACAGATTGACTTGAATCAAAAACATAATTTAAACTAGATTTATGATCTAAGACAAAATGCTGAAATTCAGGTGTACTAAGACTAGTGCATCCAAGCCCGCTAGTCGGTCCTTAATCATAGTCCACATGAATATGCTTAGTATTCAAACCTTCTAAACATATAGACATGTTGTTAGTATCTACTGTAATCAAATCATTACAAGGATGAGGAACATGCATAGGTGAATAACATTAGTACTATGAGGAGGATAAACCTTAGCATTTTCATAGCCAAACATGTTTTAATCCTATCCCCCTTTTGAGATTTCCATAAATCATCATGTTTCATATCCGATATTGTCCATTTATCAAGCTTTGATTGAAGTTTTCTTGTTTCAAATTCAACAAGTACAACCCTTTCAGTCAAAGTGTTGATTTCAACAATTCTGTCCAAAACAATTCTTTTAAATGATCATTTTTGTCAAAGCTTCATTTAATTTAACAAAATATTTAGACTCGTTTAATTTATGTTCATTAATTCGTTTCAAAACCGTTTCATTATCAATTAACAAATGATTAGCTTTGTATACCCTGTATAACCTAATTTTGCATGCTAAGGAATAGATGTCATGAATTACCTCATAAGGAAGTCCCATCACCACCTTTTCTGCTGCTAAGGTTTTCTCATATTGCCACACTAGAGTACTCAACTTGTTTTCCTCGATCGTGGTAGCAACATCATCTTTTCTATTACTTTTCTCAGTGGGCTGACTTCCTTCCTTCTGAATCTTCTCCTCTTTCACCTTCAAAGATACTTCAACTTCATCTCTCAATTCTTTAAACATCCAAAATCATCCTCATTGTTCACCTTCTTATTTTCTTCAACAATCTCAGCCAATAATGCTTGGTTAATTTCTTCTCTTATCTCTTCAACTTCTGCACTCTAATCAAAATTAAAGAACAAAGTTGTCTCTTTCTTGTGATTCATTTCTTCTTTATTCCCACTTGAAACCAGTCTTGGGACTCCTGAATTACTAGGATCAGTGACGATCGACAACGAACATTCATGTTTGAAGTGTCCTAATTGTTTGTAATTAAAGCACCTCAGTTTACATTTGTCAAATCCTAATCTAGAGTTAGATCTTTGACATCGAAAATTCTTCCTTCCAATGCCCTCCATGAATCTTTGGGCTCTAAGAGTTAACATTGCCATTTGCCACTGAATGTTATTCTCTTCAAGATCATCAGGATCCACCTAATACATATCCTCCATAGTCAACCCTTTTCCTTTCAACTCCCTATCCACCAACGCTTCATAACATTGTACAAACATACCAAAGAGAGCCATTGTTTCAGATGGAACTGACGATTCAGCATTTGCTTTCAAGTTGGCTTGATCTCTCTTAGCACTACCACTACTACCAGAATAATCACTAGTATTCACTCCACCTTGTCGAGATGCCTACATTGGAGAGCTTGCAGCAGAAGACAGTAATGCAGCTTTCTAAGTGAAACTAGATGTAGGCTTTATGGTTTGGTTTCCCTTCTCTTCATGTCAAACTTGAAATACTTAAACTTATTAATGATGTCCATAAGCTTGTAGTCTGTGAAACCTCTTTCCTGCTTTAACATTCTCACTTGTAGACTCCATTGAGGTGGGAGAGAGTCTAACAATCTGTTTTCTTGTTCATTGTTGGAAAGTTTCTCATCATATTTCTTCAGCGTACTCGAAATAGTCAGAAAACGATTTGTAAGATTTGTGAGACTCTCATTCTTGTATCCCACAAAAGATTTAAACTTGTTTTCAGCTTAATACCCTTGTCTTTTACCAGCGCAGCGTTACATTCATAGATCTCCTAGAGAGCATCGAAGAGAGATTTAGCATTCTTGTGCTTAACAAATCGATTGTAGATGTCTGGTGCAAGACATAGGGTTAATGCCCAAAAGCTTTCTGGACTATAACAATCAACTTTAGATCCTTTTCGTTAAATGTGGTTCGGTCCTTGTTTTGAGACATGACATCACCAACAATGATAGTTGTTATATGTAGACGAGAGATGATAGATTCCTATTGGTTGTGGTCGATGTAGAAGAAAAGGCTTTGAGACAACACTTCCAATCTTCAAACATGTCTTCGTTAATGAGTCTCGGATGTCGGTTGTGAGCTACACTTTCTAAATCGGCGAGGGTGAGAGTGGCCCTCTTTGACATTCTAGTTTCGCATAATAAATAACAATTTCGCAGAAAATAGCTAGTTTCGTAGAGCTAGTTTCGCAGGGAAAAGCCAGATTCGTAGTGAAGATTAGTTTCGCAGAGCCGACAATAGTTTTGATAGAAATTTCAACAACAATTTCGCTAGCCAAAAGCTCGAGACTGCTTAGTTTCACCGATAATTTCACACAAAACAAGCTTGAACTTTCGATCGGTGATAATCTCGACAATAATTTCGCTTGGAGAATGAACACAAGAACTATTGAACTTTCGTTCAGCGTCACTACATTCACTAAGATGCTTAAAACAACACTAGTTAATTAACATAAAATACACTTGTAGTTTTGCTGGATGATGATCGCAAATTTGCTGGATAAGCAGTAAATTCGCTGGATGAATTTGAAAAGCTTTTTCAACATGAAATCAATCTGAAATCACCTAAATCTCAATAAATTTGAGATCTAGTGAATAACAGAGCTTTCCAACCATTAACAAGCACAATTTAATCATATTCCATACCAAATACACTCAAATTTGATCCAGATTTGATGAAATATTGATATTGAACAAAAACAACCAAAAAACCTCAAACAATCAAGAGCACTAAGGCTCTGATACCATTTTGTTGGTCCATTTGATTGAATTTCAGTACAAATGATATGTTGAATTGTACAATATCATAAAAAATAAACAAACAACAAAGATGAAGATGAATAAGAACAACCACAATGTATTCAAAGCTTAATATATTTCAGTAATGAACCAACTTACAATAGCCTCTTGCAATAGTAATATTCGATTAGGGTTTTGCAAGGATGCTCAACAATGAAGAAGATCAAAACTATTTATAGAAGTCATAGTTTCGCTAACAGTTTCGCTGTCAGCGAAACTATGTTGCCGAAAATGTAGTTTCGCCTGGCAGAGACTAACAGTTTTGTCGGGTGAATTAAACAGCTAACTATGAGCAAAACTGCAGTTTCACTCATAGTTTCGTTGGGCAGCAAAACAACACTAGTTAATTAACATAAAATATCTACTAACATTAAACCTATTTCAATGGAATGTAAACATAATCAATGTAGAGATTAATGAAAAGGCTGATGCAACCTAAACATCCAAAGTCTATCCTGCATGCTACACAAGTGCAATGAAGAAGAATGCTTAGGAAGTGTCACAGATGCAACAGAAATATTCGAAGTGTGAAATCTTCCGAAGCCAAGACCAATATTTTCCGAAGCCAAATATGAAGTCTTTTGAAGCCTCAGAGACAAAGTCTTCCGAAGCTTCATCTTATGAAGACAGATTTCTTCCGAAGACTTTTGACACATGATTTTTCTGATGCACTGTTCCATAAAACTAGACACCTTTCCGCTGCATCTCTGTAAAGTCACCAACTTACATTAGTTGGTGAAAAGGTCCATGCTTTTGGTAACTGTACGTTGAGGTCTTGAGTCTGTAAAATTCTACTTCATGTACATTATCCTTTTTGTATAAGATAAGGATGTGAACTTTGGCATGTCATAGTCACTAGTCAAAAGGCAATCTTCCTTTTGACTTTACAATTGATTTTGTTTGTGTCTAGTCAATTGTATCCAGTTGTCATTCAAAGTATAGTCGGTTGTAGGATGTAGTATAAGTATCTCATGTTGTTGTATCTTTCCATTATGCTTTGTAACACTTGTAATAGAACTTGAGAAAGCAATATACTGCAATCTTGAAAACCATCTCTCTATGTATTTTGCTCTTGTGTTCTGCCTCTCATATTACTTGTGTTCTTAGTGTCTTATTGTGGTTAATCCAATATTACTGTTTGATTAAGTTTGATTAATCTCCCCCTTCACCGATCCTGCATTTGGTATCAGAGTATTCCAGGCTCTTGATATAAGATCTCACCTTCTTAAGATCCCACACACACACAAATACTAAACTTTTCAAATAGCAGCCATTTCTATAACTGATATGGAAACTTGAACCATGAATAAGTCCCCACTGATCACTATTGATGAGTTTGATACCTGGTGTTTAAGAATGGAAGGTTTCATCAGGTCTCTTGATTCAAGAATGTGGGAGTCTATTGAGAATGGACCTTTCATACCTAGCATCCCTTCTGCTACTAGTGCTGGTATGATCCCTAAGGATGTATGACGGTTCCTCTAAAGCCAAGGAGAATAGGAAGGATCTCCTCAAGCAGCAGTTTGAAAACTTCACCTTCAAAATAGGTGAAACCATGACTCAGCAATACTTCAGGTATATTGAGATTGTGGATACCCTTATGGATGGAGGAGTTTCTCTTGAAAATAGAGATATTCTAAGGAAGTTCATGTCCTCACTTCCTAGGCCATGGACACACTACTGTGTGGTGATCAAGAGAACTAAAAATCTCAAAACTCTTACTCTGACATAGTTATATGGGATTCTTAGTGGCTACCAGATGGAGATGAAGCTGCAAGGTTCATCTAGCAACTCCAACAATCAAATGGGTTCAGCCCTACATGTGATTGAAAGGGATAGCATAGAACCCAAAAATCATCACATATGCTACTCTGACAACTCATCAAAGGGTCCTTTCATCACCTTCCCAAAGACAACAAGGGAGAACTACACTCAAGGAAGCCCATTCCAAGAGAAAGTTCTTCTCAAGCTTTTGTGTCTTCTGATGAAAGCTGTGGTAACTCTCTTTTCTCTCTTGGAGACCTGGACTGTATTCATCCAGATTATCTGGAATACATGGAAATAGTCCAGCAGATGGCTCTTCTCACTCATAGATCCAAGAAGTTCTACAAGAGGGCTTGAAGAAAGTTTCCAAGCAATACAACCAGTGGAAAGTTTGGCCTGGACAAAGGCAAAGTCAAGTGTTACAACTGTAACTTAATGGGTCACTTTGCAGAGAGTGTAAGGCACCTAGAACAAACGGTGGCCAAACAGAGTCCAGACCAAATTATACTGACAAAGCTCACCAGAATAAGAAGTCAAAGCAGCAGGCTGCTGTTGCTGTTGAAGTAGGAGACTTTGACTAGAGCTTTCAAGTGGAAGATGCTTCTCCAAACCAAACATTGATGGTAGATCATGATGAAGCCAAGGTAATGGAACATCTTTGTACTCCTGAATGCATTGCTAAAGGTAATAGATACATGTCATATAACTTGGAGATGAGATCTAACCTTGAGTCCTTAAACATTATAAAATCAGATTTTAGAAAGTCTAAAAATGATTATAAACTGAAGATAGAGGACCTAGAGAAAACCATTCTAGTTCTAAAATATGAACACACAGATTTTAGAACTCAAATCAAAGATCTCATAACCAAGCTGACTGAGTGCCAGGCTAAGCTTGTGATCAACAAAGCTAGGGCAGAAAAGAGTGTTCTTGAAGAAGAGACCTTCAAGAACATGATATCCTCATCCCTGCACAACAAGGTGTGCTATCAAAACAGGCAGGGACTGGGATCTAATGAGATAGCTCCTCCATATACAATCTTGTCTGTAAGATCTCCAAGGCGTGGAACTTGTGAAGATGAGCTTCCTCTTATAGATCCTATGAGTGAAGAGGATGAAGAAGAGATAATGAAGAATTCCACTAAGAAGAGTGAAGAGGAGGATTCCAAGAAGGGCCACTATCCTTCTTAGGAGAAGAAGAAGAATGTGATGACCAAGTCCATGAGAAAGAACTTGATCAGAAAGGGCAAAAGAAAGGCAAGGATGGCTCATGAGATCAAGGATACTTTTGACTCTAAGCAGAAACAAGTTTTCATATTTGTAGGGTTTGAAGTAGTAAGGACTGAAGACATCAACCAAAACTCTTCTGCTAAGAAATCTGGTTCTTGTTCAACTCATCTTAGTAACAAGAAAAAGACTGATCTGCTGTGTACCACTGCTGCATAGCCTGGACCATCAAACTCCAAGAACAGTTCTCACCCCAAAAGGATTGTCTCAGCATTAGCAAAGACGAAGGTGGAGAAGGGATGTGATCAAATACAGTTTTGTTCTCAGTAAAAGACTCTTGTGAAGAAGAAAATGGTGTGTGCCATGTGTGAAAGTTTCACTCACATTGCAAAGGATTGTCCTTACAATCCTAAAGGTACTGTCCATATGAGCAAAACAAGGACTTCAAAGGGTCTCAAGAAGATTCAAGCTTTGGAAGGAAAACCTGTTTCCTTCACAAGCTCTAAGTCTAAGAAGACGGCAAGTGGAAAATTACCCTCGGAAGAGAAATTGGTCTCAGAAGAAAGAAGTTCTTCCGAATCACTGAAGTCTGCTGCAATGTCTGCAGAATCTTCCGAAGGTTAAGTCATCAAAACTTCCAAAGTTTCAAAAGCTTCTAAAGTTTTGAAGGTCAAGTCCAAGACTCCAAAGGTGGCATGGAAGTCTAAGAAAGACCAAATGACTATAAATTCTCCATCAACAACAGCTCAAGATCCTCTTAGTACAACCATAGGATCTATTACTGTTGCATTATCTTCTGTAAATGAGCCCTAGACAAGCAAGGCTTGGGTTTCCAAATGTAACTAATTCCTTTTTTTGTGTAGGGACAGCTCAAGACAAACAAGAATGTCTGAATCATTGATAGTGGATGTTCCAGGCACATGACAGGAAATTGGTCACTACTCCAGAACTTTGAAAGGATTAATGGAGGACAAGTTGCTTTTGGAGGAGATGAAGGTGGTTACATTTCTGGAAGGGGCAAGGTCACAAATGGTAAGCTCAGCATTGAAAAGGTAAACTTTGTCAAGGAGCTTGGGCACAATCTTTTGAGTTTATCCCAATTTTGTGATCAGAGTCATAACATGCTCTTTGCTGAGCATGAGTGCATTTTTCTCAAGCCTGGTGTGGTTATTTCTCATGAGCACATTCTGCTTAGAGCCCCCAGGAAAGGGAACATGTAGAAGATGGATTTGCAAGAAACATCTCCCTCTGGAGAAGTTTTATGCTTTCTGTCTAAAGCCAATAGTGATAAGTCTTTCGTATGGCATAAAAGAATGTGCCATGTAAACTTTAAAAACATGAATAAATTAATTAAGAATGATTTGGTAACTTGAATACCAAAGAAAGAGTTTACAAGTGATGATCATTGTGTTGCATGCCTAAAAGGGAAGCAACATAAGGTATCTCATAGGCCTAATGAAAGGAATTCCATCACTACACCCCCTACACTTGTTACATATGGATCTCTTTGGCCCCACCAGTGTAATGAGTCTAGGAAGGACCTCTTACTGTTTAGTGATCACAAATGACTTTACAAGATTCACTTGGGTCTTCTTCCTTAGAACTAAAGATGAGACTCCTAAGATTCTAAAGAATTTCATCTTAAAGATTTAGAATCAATCTGATCACAAGGTCAGGATCATAAGATGTGATCAAGGAACTGAATTTCAGAACCAAATCCTTGATACATTCTATGGTGTAAAGGGTATTACAAGACAATACAGTGTTCCCAGGACTCCTCAGTAGAATGGTGTTGCTGAGAGGAGAAACAGGACACTGATTGAAGCTGCAAGAACCATGTTTTCTGACTCTAAGCTGCCCATCACCTTCTAGGTAGAGGCATTCAACATTGGCTGCTATGTGCAGAACAGAGTTTTAGTAGTTAAGACTCATGGCAAGACTCCTTATGAACTTTGGCACAAGAGGAAACCTTTCATTAGTTTTCTTAGGTCATTTGGACGTCCTTGCACTATCTTGAATACTAAAGACCAAATTGACAAGTTTGCTGAGAAATCAGATGATGGACACTTTATTGGATAATCTTCTTAAGCGAGGGCTTATAGGGTATACATTCTCAAAACTAGAATTGTTGAGGAGTCAGCCAATGTGACTTTCAATGAACACACACCTTATGTAGTTGGTTCTAGTCCTGATTGGCTATTTGATCTTGACTTAGTTACCAACAGTTTTAACAAATCTTATGAGAATGTTTCAGGATCTGCAGAAAATTTAAATACAGGTGATCCTGATCCAAGATTTGAGCTAAGAAGACCTTCAACTCATACATCTTCTTGATGCTAATGAGGTTTCTATCATCACTACAATGAAAAACTCAGTAGATACATCTGGGGTGCCTTCAAATTCCAGCTCAGAGGCTCCATAACCATATAAGAACATCTTAATTATGGAAGACAACAATGGTGGTGGTGATAGTGGTCAAGAATTTGTTGATGCTACTAACCACACCATAGATGAGAACATCAATGATGTCACACACTGCTTGGATCAAGTTTATCTTGAAAAGCGTGCTGATGTGGTGGGAGTAACATCTATGCCAGATCTAAATTTCTCTAATTTAGATATTTCTTAACAACTTGCTATGATCCCTCGGCTTAGGATCCACAAGTCTCACCCCACCACAAACATCATTGGAGATGTTGTCACAGGGGTAAGGACAAGAGGACAACCCCATGAAGCAAATTTTTGTATTCACTCTTGTTTATTATCCCACATAAAGCCAAAGAATGTTGATGAGGCTCTATAGGATGGAAGTTGGGTTGAAGCTATGCAACAAGAGCTGCTTCAATTCAAAAGGCAGAAAGTTTGGAACCATTGTCCTCTTCCTTATGTGAAGACTACCATTGGAACCAAATGGGTGTTTAGGAACAAGAAAGATAATAGAGGCATCATCATCTAGAACAATGCTAGACTAGTTGTTCAAGGGTACACGCAAGAAGAGGGGATTGATTACACTGATATCTTTCCTCTAGTAGCAAGATTAGAAGTTGTTAGGATATTCCTGGCATTTCTGCATCCAAGAACTTCAAGGTCTTCCATCTTGATGTGATGTGTGCCTTTTTGTATGGAGTGATTGATGAAGAGGTATATGTCAAACAGCCACCTGGTTTTGTAGACGCTAATCATCCTGATTATGTCTGCAAGCTTGACAGAGCTCTCTATGGGCTGCATCAGGCACCCAGGAAATGGAATGAGACACTGTCTGAGTATCTTTGTAAACATGGATACATGAGAGGTACTATAGATGGAACTCTCTTCATCAAAGGATAAAGAAATGACATATTGCTAGTTCAAGTGTATATGGATGACATCATCTTTGGTTCAACTAATCCAAATATCTGTAAAGACTTTGAGAAGCTGAAGAAAGACAGATTTGAAATGAGTGACATGGGGGAACTCGATTTCTTTCTGGGAATTCAAGTGAAGCAAGTTGAAGATGGCCTCATCATAAGTCAGTCAAAGTATGTTCCGGACATACTCAAGAGATTCAACATGAATGATTGTAAGATTGCTAAGACACCCATAGCCAGAAACCACTCCCTTGGACCTGATCTTGAGGGGGAGTGTGTAGATGAGCACTTATACAGGGCTATGATTGGGTCTTTTATGTATCTTACTGCTAGCAGGCTCATCACTGTCAAGATATCAAGCATCTTACTGCTAGTTTGCTACATGCATATGTGCAAGATATCAAGCCAACTCTAAGATGTCTCACCTCATCACTGTGCAGAGGATTCTAAGATACCTCAAAGGTGGTTCAACACTTGGTTTATGGTACCCTAAGAATCCTGACATCAATCTGTATGCTTATACAGATAGTGATTATGGTGATTACAACACGATTGCAAAATCTACATCTGGGGGATGTTAGTTCCTTGGTGGAAGGGTTGTCTGACGGCAATGCAAGAAACAAACCTTGTTGCCCCTTGAAAGGATCATACATGCCAACTTAATGGGTGAATTGATGATTGCTCAGCTGGAATCCCACAAGTCCAAGAAGAAATGTAGATGAAAAGCTGCAAGGAAAAGAACAAGTGTTATCTTCCACATTAGTTATAGCGGAAGACATAACATTAATGCGGACAAGTGTATTACTCTTCCGTATTGAGTAATGCGGAAGACATAATACTAATATTGAAGAAGTTACTCTTCCGCATTGAATAATGCGGAAGAACAAAAGAAGATACGGACAAGACTTTGCTCATTCGGATTGACAAATGCGGATGACCAACCAAATGCACATAAGTATTTGTTCATCCGCATTATTAATGCGGATGACCAACACACTAATGCGGATGATCAAGTGAAGAAATGCTGATCAAGATTATCTCATCCGCATTTGTCAATGCGGATGAACAAGCAAAGATGCGGATCAAGAGATTAGTTAACCTGGTAATGAGGGGACGACTAATAGATAGAGAATTTTTGTTGTAATTATTCTCTGTAAATCAACTTCGATATATACAAATACAACATCATTTATGAGTATTATATTGCATTAAATGTTATTTGATTGTTTGTTTTCGCCACTCAATCATTGACTTGATAATCATATTCGATTCTTAGTATGATTATCAATCTTACTCAACCCTAGTCAATTGGTATCAGAGCTTTGGCTCTCGGTTCTGTTTCAGATCTGCGCATAGACTGAATAGAACTCGATTGATCTGATAATCA
>BJCM01076612.1:0-15546 GCA_018326385.1 Flaveria bidentis
ATTTTCAATTTATTATATATTTTTTAATTTGAAAATGGTATGAGTAATATTATTAGTATTCAATATTAGTTTTAATAATAGAGAGAAATGAAAAAGTTAGTATGATGATGCGTACAATTAGTTTTAGTATGATGATGCTTACGATTGTGTCACGTATTATCTTATTTTTTTCTTGTTATAGATAGATTGATAGACAAACAGATACATAGATATATAAATAGATAGGTTAGAAATTCATTTACTAAACAGATTATAATTAGTAATAAACACAAAGATTTACAGTACGATATTTTAATATAAGATATGAATTTTATATACGTAATATATCAAGAAAATAAAACAATTATATAATTTTTTAACTAACTTATTTAAATAATTTTATTTTTAAATATTCGTATTAAGATTCTATTATAAAAGAATTTAATTTTTATGAAAATCTTGTTTATTAAAAACTCTTGTTTGTAATTATTCTGATTGTTTTAATAAGATTGTTTTTAGAAAAGTTCATATTTTATTATTTTAAAAAATGGCAGAATTAGAAATTTTTGTTTCAAAAAGATTTAGTGTTTTTAAAAATTTTATATTATGTTAAAATATTTTATTATTAGTTCTATTTTAATTAAAAATATGATTTTTTATTTTCTCAATAAAATCTAATTTTAAAAAGATACATTAATTTTAAAAAATCAAGATGAGAGAGAGAGAAATATTGCAATTAATAAATTTGATATGTAATAAGAGAAAGAAATTAGTGTTAATGTTTTAATACTCTTTTAAAGGAAAAAATAAGATGATGATGTCTATAAGAATGACAATTGCAAGAGATAAATTAAAAGAATGATATGTGTCTTTAGAAAGTTTGTTTTATTAGAATCTATAAATTTGGATTGTACATATTATAGTGAACAAAATATGTATATTTATTTTATTTTGAGATTTACATTTTAAAAGAGTAAATGTATATACACCCAGGCCATTAATATTATTTAATGCTTAACAAACCTATCTTTGTTTCTTAATTTATTGTATAGATGATATAACAAAAACGAGTTAGACTAAAAGATATATTGAAAGTTTGGTTGGATGACTGTAACTTTTTCTAGTAATTCAACTTTGCTGTTTTTATTGTAGCTAGTTCGTGTATAAAGGTGTGATGGCCAGCTTGCTTAAATTCAAAACTTAAGCATGGCTCGTAACATAGTTTTAGGCTCGAGCTTTGCTTCTAGTTAATTATTTAATCTATATCATAACTATAAATGTTATATATTTAATTAAGTGATATATACAAGTGATATACATTAAGTGATATTTATTATATAGCTAATTCTATCGTAATTGTATGTGTAATAATATTTATCATAACGAATAATATATTACGTTGTATTTGAGTGATAGTGATAAAAAAATATTGTTTATTTGGTAGTTGTGACTATAAAAAAAATAGATGTAATTGTAAACAAAGGTGAGCAAAAGGTATTATGCTGATGTGCGAGTAATAAATTAAATAAGAAATAAAAAAAAAAAAAAAAAAAAAAAAAAACATTTGAGACCATCATATCACTGCATGAATGTGGTAATGTCAAGCTCATTCACACAGAGTCAAAGGGAGTGCGATATTCTTCGGGTGACCACCCTCACGCCTCCACTCACGAGTACTACCATGGTCTTATAGTATAGCAAAAGTTGGTAAGATGCTAGAGAAATTGTACAAGCAAAACAACAAAACCAAATAAAGTTGAAATTACACCACTAATATATTTCACTCGAGAGTATCCGATCTCAAATAACTAACGAGCAGATCTGCTCTTCGTCGGATGAGCAAGATATGCAAACCTTCGAACCAAATTGTAGTTAATTATAACTTGATTGCTCAAATATATTTTCTCATATTTTGTTATTTGGTCTGCATATTTCGCTCATTATAATTAATCCATCCTAACAAAAAGTTATGTGTTACAACTTAAATACGAAAAATACTTAAAAATATTAAAATCAACAATAATAAAAATTTATTTTATTATTATTATTATTATTATTATTATTATTATTATTATTATATATTGTAATGATTTTGAGGTTGAGAAATTAAAATGCATTAAGTATAAAATTTATGGAATTTATCATAAAGTAATACAGCAATATGATTATCAAGTTATTAAATAAATTGAAAGAGTTGATTTATCCGAACAAAATTTTCTAGTTGAAATGTGCTAGGCATTGCTAGAAGTCTAGAACCCATAATACCTTAAATTAAAAAGGAAAATATAATAAATAATATCTCAAAAAATATAATTTGGTATTTAAGATATTAAGACTAAATTTTAATTATTTTTCTGTTAAATTAGAGTAAAATATTAGTACACAATAATTATGTTACTTTCAAGAACGTTTTTATTAAATTAAGTTGATAAGTTATATAAGTAAAATTCTAACTTGTTAAAAAATTGAAAGTTAGTCTTATATTTTTAGTACCCATTTTTCAAATCAATTCTAGTTAGTTATGATCTATCTATGCACTAACAAAAGATATTATTATTTCAAATGTAAGGAAAATTACTAGCTAGGTTCATGATTTTCTCTTTTTTTTATTCATAACTATTTATTTAATTATTATTTAAAGGTGTTGTTACTTATCGATCTTCTGATATTAAATACAACATTATATGAAAAAAGGAAACACAAATGTAAATTTCTTATTTTAATCATTTCACTTATAACATATATAGTTGGGATTAAAAGAAAAACCATAAGAAAACAGTATGAGACTTAATTTTCTTCTCAAGAAATTGGGCATTGTGATTTAAGTTTATAACCCAACTTTAATTTACACAAGGATATGTGCATGTGCACCATAAGAATTTCTTGCACTCTCCAGAAGCTCCATCACCAAATTTTTTCTTGCATGCATTTGTACATGGACGGGGGAAGCAATATATTGCTGTAATATCCTTCTTACATGTCTCCGCATTTGATATCTCGGACCCTGTAATTTATAAAGTTATTATTTTATAGGTGTAAAAACTATAACTAATTTCCACTTGTATATATAAGTGAAACATCTTATATGAATAATCATAACATATAATCATTAAAAAAACCTCACTACATTACATTCATAGCAAATATATTGATGGAGTTTGAGAATGTTGGGATGTAAGATAGAGAAACTGCTTGTAGATGGTAAATATATTTTCAAAAGGTACGTACAAACAAATCTTTTTTTAGTTAAAAGTTTTAAAATTACAAGAATTTTAAGTACATAAGAAATTTACCAAAAGCAAGACAGCATATGAGCACAAAGATGAAAAGAATACAAGTGTTCTTCATGTTTGATTTTTAATTTGTTATAAATGTGGGTACATTTTACCCAGCTAAGGTTGAATTTATATACACAAGCTATTAATGTTATTTATTGCAGATTTGAATAGGACGAATTACTAAGAAAAAAATATATTTTGTTATATGATTTGTAGTTTAAGATTCGTATTATAAAAAGAGAAAGAGTACACAAGCTGTTGCTTTTATTGTGAATAATATTTCATGCATCTCTTTTAAAACTTATTACAATATATCAAAATAGTTGAAATTTTATTTACTGCATTATTTTCCTTTTGTTAAATTTGTACTAGTACACGAGAGTTTGAAGTGTTAGGAGAAAGAGATTATATAATTTACATGTTATACGTTATATTCAACTAGAATTAAACCCCTCGTATTGTGGGGTGTAAAATCATATTAAACAGCTCACACGACCACCAACGACTGTCAACACCAAAGTTGTGGTGTATTAATGAGAAGAAATTATATCAAAACGTAAAATATAGAAAAATATAACTAAGTATGTTTATAAACTATAACCCACATGTGTTGGACGAACTTGTCAAACAAGAAATATTGACATAAAACCATTAAACCACACACATACTGTGTCATGTTAAGTTAAAAATTTAGAACAAAACGTGAAACAAAATTTTATGAAATATAAAAAGTATAAAGGACGAAAGTTGAAAGTAAATAAGTTGTGATGATATGGGTTAAAGTAAAAAAATCAAATTTTGTGATGTTACATTACAAAAAATAAAAAGCTATGTGATAAAAGTAAAAAAATATATAATTTTTTAAAAAAACACCCTAAGCATGAGTTGTAGTATTATTATGCATTCGAAAACTGCAAAACCAATCAGTAAAAACAATCATTGAACCTCAAGGTATAACCTCACTACACAAATCAAATTGGTAATTAGCATGTATTAATAACATAGGTGAATTTTATAAAGTTAATAGATATGAGATATCGAATATTTTAAATAGATATTTTATATTATTATTGTTTTTCAGTAAAAATGATATATTGCAGGCTTCTAGAAAGAAGAAGAAAATTATCATTCAAATTAATGCTTAACGTATCCTTTTTTTTTCTCTCTCTCTCTCTGTATTAGTTTTTTTTTTCATAGACAAACTTTTAAACTCTTTGAAAATGAATTCATCATTTTGATATTGGTAGACCATACACTCTTTGGTGATTGAACATAAAATAAACCTGTAAATAATATAAAGTTAAACTTGGAAATCACGTGAGACATATATACCTATAGAAGCTAAAATTTTACTTTTAGAGCAAATTAAAAAGGTTTAAGGAGTCAACGTATGAACATATGCAGCCTCTTAAACGACAAATATATCATCTAAATTTGATTATTGGAGTCAGCTTAGGATTACCATAGGATTTAACTTTTTAGGGCTAAGGCCTTCTTCACTTAGTAATTTATACCTATGTGTTCACGAATTTAGTAATGACACAAACTCATTTCAACAAAATGCAAATCCTTATAGATTCATGTTGTGTCAAAAATTCACACATATATGTAGTTCTCGACTATCTTGTCAGCAATATCATGAATCCACGTGCAAAATATCGTTGACCTTTTCTCCCCCTTCGTTGTCCCTTTATATCTCATATTAGTTTTTGTAAACTCGTTTATTACACAAGCTAGATATATAAAAAAAATAAATATTTTATTTTAAAACAAATCATTTAAAAATCAATTTTAGAAAATACCTTATAATAACTCCCAATTTTAATTATTTTTTTAAATTACTTTTTAAGAACACCTATTTTAAAATATTTTATATTTTAAAGAAAGTTTAATGTTTTAGAAAAAAAAACTATTTTATTAGAATTTATTTCTTAGAATAACAATAATAAAAGAGCTCTTTTGAGTTTATTAGAAAATCATTTTTAATCTAAAAATAAATAAATAATATTATTAGTAATTAATATAATTATATAATAGCAAAGAGAAACGGGAAAATTAAGGTGAGAAGAAATGTGTTGTTGTTATGTATCACCTTAGTTACTCTTTTATTAGAGTATATTAAGATTAAGATTAAAATTTATTCACCAGCGCACTAATTTTTTTATTAATCTACTAGTTTAATTAGAAACACGTGTATCACGCGGGTTGAATGAAAATATTAAATTTATAGTTAGCAATTAATGTTTATAAATTATAAAATAAGTTTAAACACATGTATAATTGAAATTACATATAATTAACTACCTTAAGTAATAGAGCTATAACAACATTATTTTTAAACTTTCATCTTGAAAAAAAAAATTGTTATAATTTTTTAAACAATCTATTGTTTGTAAAAACTTATTTGTATTAGAAAAACTTTAACATTTCATAAAATTTATTTTGAAAAAAATTACGTTTTTTTAATTTAAAAGAAACATGTTGTTTATTTATCTATAAAATATATGTTTTATAATTTATAAGGAATATACATAATATAATTACCATTTAAATATCATCAGTAAAAAGTTACACTTGCTATTTTATAAATGAGTCAATTGCTTAAATGATGTTTTAAGAGAATTTGTATATTAAAGTAAGACTTTGGACAACTTTTAACATGTTTCACCGATAAATTTGTGACTAACTAAAAACAAAATCATTACCATAATGCATTTTATAAGGTCAGTTTAGTGTCTAGTCAAACATAAGACTTGAGGCCAGGTGAGACTTAAGCTTTGAAATGTAATGCTTTTGCTGAAATGATTAAGTATCCAAATTTTATATTAGGTTTATGATAAAGAGATGCATAACAAAGAGATTATGCAATCACAATTGATTAGTAGCTAGCATGCAACTCCTCTCTTTCTCTTTGTCTTGGAATTGTATATATGAATTAACAATTCAGGGCATGATTAGAATGCTTCTTGAATTATGGTCAAAGTATACATTGTGAATCACAAACTTAAAAGAAGAAAAAAAGCTCGATCAGAATCATCAAACATTAATTATAATGTGTTTGACTCGTTTACTATAAACCAGCAATATTTGAGGATATATGATCAGTTGCAAAAATTACAAGCTACTCAATATTTTAGGATATAAAAATGTAATGATAGATAAAAAGATGGATACTTGTTTGTATTGTTTGTTTTCTTTTATAGGTCACAACTCATAATGATCAACAAATAAGGGATACATAAAATATCTAAAGTGAACACAAATTTTGAGATATTAATCATCAATTTGGTTAATAAAGCATTGGGTTAGTTGCTTCTTACAAATGTCATTTTAGCTATACAGTATTTTATGTAATTTTGAGATGCATACAAACATACACATAACAATCAACGGATAAAAGATGATGATCAAGAAAATATGATCCACACCAATTACCATAAGCAAAAGTTGACCTCAAAATATCGAAGCGTAAAACAGAATGATATGAATTGTTATTAGCAAACACATTTTAGCTTAGGGCATCAAATCTATTCAAAAGAAAAAAGAAAAAAAAACTTCGGACATCAAAGCTAAAATTGAGTACAAAATTGAGTTAAAGATTAGCGCATTTCATATTACTTATACTTTTAATATCTATCATTTGCAACAACTGCATATTAGTTATCTCAATCTCTTTTCTTTACATATGAGTTAAAGATTAGAGTATTTCATTTCATTAACTTACACATTTTTTGACACGGTTTTGGTTGTGATCGCCCAAAAACTACATTTTTACTAGTGGTAGCATTTTGATTAATATAGATAGAGAGGTTTGGTTATGGTACATAGGTGAAAAATGCCTTCAAGCATGTATTAATTAAAAAAAAGGTGATATGTGAGTAAAATATGATAAGTAAACCATGTCTAGTATCGTATCTCCAATGGAGAGAACTTTATTTGAGATTACGTGGAAGAATGAAACATCACATAAAATGACTAGTTTCTTGATTTTCTATTTCTCAATTTCAGTTTGTTCTTAGTTCTTTAACGTTTCACTAATTTTCTTTTTTGTTTGTAGAAGACAATATCATGTGACAAAAGAACATAATATATATGTAGAAACTCTTGCAAAAACCGTAAGCTTATCGCCAAAATTACTTTTACAAGTGTTGCTACATCTATCATCGCCGCAAAATCCTGTAATGATTGTGAGTTTCTTTTCACATATAGAAAGAGTCCCTGTTGATGCATTTGATATCTCTGTCCCTGTAGTTTTAGAAACACAAAACGGAAAATGATTATTTTGTATCAAGTACTTTATAATGAAAAACACAAACATGTAAACAAATTATCTGAAATGCGATGGCTATTTGAAATGTTTGCTTATACAAGGTTTAAACTCGAATCTCTTTGGAGACATGTCAAACACTTTACCACTAAACTATCTTATGATGACTACAAGTTTTAAATAATAATTACATATAATTGCGTGATTGATATTCAAATATCGTAAAAAGTATTCAAATATATAAATAAAACTATAACTTGTATTCTGAAAAGAAACACATATTCAAATTGTGTAAGGGTTTTCAAATATATAAATACAAAAATTTGTATTTTGAAGTGTATATATATATATAAGAAAAAAGAAATATACCAAAAGCAAGAGCGCTCATAAGCATGAAGATAACAAGAAAGGAGACGTTCTTCATGGGTGATTTGTGGTTTGCGGATGTGAGTACATTCTACCCAGCCAAAGTAGAATATATACACACAAATCATAATTATTGCTATTTATTGTAGATATGGATATCATGGAGAAATCATATCAAATAAGTAAAGTGTTTTGATATTATGATTTCTTTCTTAATATCATAAGAAAACTTGTATATACACATTAACGACAAGCCAATAGTAATATTTAATTTGAATTAGTAAAATTATTTGTGTGTTGCGGTGGGGGTTTTTAAATCTTATAGGCTCGATCGTGACGACTTCTACATTATTATTCACCTGGCAAAAAAATATTATGTCGAAACATTGAGAAAAATAAACTAGTCAAAATAACAAACTAGAAATATTTTACAAAAATCAAATTTTAAAGATTGAAGAGAAAAAATAAAACTTTTGACGGCTTGTACGTTTACGTTTAATGATTTGAATATAATTATGTAATACCCATATTAGATTAAAGAGTAATATGGTCTAGATGTTTTAGATGTATTTTGTTTAATATAATATTGAATTACGTTAAATGTTTGTTTTAGAAATTAGTATATTTCCATCCTCATATTAAATCAAGGGTAGGGTTTTTTTTTATGTTTGTCCACGACTAAATCGGATTGTGAAGATATAAAACTTGTATAGACACATTGCCAACAAGCCATTAGTACAGTTTAGTCTAACTAGTAAAATTGGTGTGGCAAGTTATTAAAAACCGTAGCACTCGACTCCAATGACTTGAAAATTAGTATCCACTCTAAAGAAAAGAATTCAAATCAAAACAGTTTAAAAAGCAAGTCAAAATGACAAGCTTAAATATTTTAAAAAAAAAAAGCATATTTTTAAGATTGAAGAGAAAAACAGAAACAAACTACATATTAGGTTACCAAACCGTTTATTTGTTTTCAATCTATTTAATCGATAGTTTATTCCAATCAAAGTTCAACTTACATTATGTCAATACAATCAAGCTAAGCTAATTTACCAATCATAACTCTTTGTGGTTCGAACATATTATCTTTATGTTCATTGTCTATCGATGCCGGTCAGTGTTGTATGATTGTTAGAATTTTTTTTTATTTGATACTATATAGTTATAATTTAAAGTTATCTTTAATTATGTGTTATGTAGATAACAACACTGCATAGAAAAATAAGCAAAAATTTTAATTTCTGATTTCAATCATTTCATTACTCAAGATGTTTAGGGAATGTTTACACGAGTGTTTAGATTTGAAGGTATGGGTTGATGTATGCAGAATGTGTGTATGTGGCAAAATTTTCTCTTTCTTATATATATTAATTATATTTAGTTGCGACCTGTAATTTATAATTTATCATGCGATAATTTTAATTTAATATTAGTGTTCTGATAGTGATTCACATGTCTATAGACTAGTATTAATATATTACTTAAGTACCTTTCACTCTCATTTATGAACTAACATATTCGTTATTTTTCATTAAAACTTGATTGAATTTAATAACTGAAATAAGCCACTCTCAAAACCATTGTTTTAAAAACTGGATCGAACCGGTCCAACCAGCTGGACTAGAAACCGGAGTCCAATCCGGTCCGGTTCGATGCTTAAACCATTTTGGCATTGAATCGATGGTTAGACCGGTTATACCAGTCAAACCAAAAGCTGGACCGGTTGAACCGTGGGTCGAACCAAATGAACCGGGGGTTGGACCGGTCAAACCAGTATTTCATATATATTTTTTATTTTTTTAGTAATTTTTACATATATATTGATTCTTACATCCAGTTCGACCAGTTTAACGAGTCCGACTAGTGAACAGATAAGACGCACGATTCACTATCTGATCCAATTCAAAACATATTGCTCAGAACCTGCTATTAACTTAATTGAAAAAACTCAGTTATAAAAATCAAATCTTAGTTAAAGGTTTGGTTTTGACTCATAAATAAATCCCTAATTCAATAATTCAAGCAATTTCTTACAATTTGTAATAAACTAGTATTAACCCAGACAGCTAGGCTAGTATTAGCTGGGAACTATATAGAGAATAAATCATAAAATATATAAAAGTATTAGGTCTCAAATATTTTTTTTTAAACAAAAATACGTAAAATTTATAATGCTTATGATACAAATATTAATGCATTAAGTCAATACAAAATTAATATAAAACCAAAGGAAACGTATAAGCCCTTGTTCGTGATGCTAGCTAAAGAGTAAATTACATGGCTAAATTTAATTAAACTAAATTTTAAAACAGAGCACGTATTTATTCGGTTCCTTTATATTTGTATTCTCAAATCTCAATATATATTTGCCAATGGTTGTTTAGAAACTCTTTTTACAAAAACAATGGCAGCCATAAGTAACTTGCAAGAGAAACAAACACCATAGCGACGAAAATATGTCAAATTACACTTAAAAGACTGAAGATAAACAGCCCAGATTCCTTGATTCAAACAAAAAACATGACACAAACTGATATAAACTTACCATAGTAAATGTAAAAACAGAAATACAACGAAAAATACATATTAAAATAAATATCTTGACCCCCCAAACCCAGATACAGACGGCTTTTGCTGCTGTATCAATGTGCTGACTTCATTTTATTCCCATAATGTACAACAAATGCAGAAGTTGAGAAAATTTGGACCTATAACAAGGTGGGATACTTGGCATCAAGAAAGTCCCGCAACATGTTAGCGGATTTCTGACCGCCCATTAGTTCTGCAAGCCTCTCTGCTGGAAGGAGGGCTAGTTCAGCCAAGCTGCTGCACCCGTCCATTATGGCCCTGTAATTTGAATCGGTCACCCCTGGTAGCCGCCTTAGAAACTCAACAGCAGATGTGTTGTAGTTCTCAGCTCTGTTATAACCAAATTTTCACATTTCAATATCGTTTGTTCCTTCAAGTATAAATAAGAAGGATGTTAAAATATATAATGTGTTGTGTTATATACCTTACATCGTCTTCCACAACGCCATCTTCTGAAGGGACACCAACTCTGGTTGCCTTCGCTTCATCAGGTTCATCTTGGTTCATTTTAAGAGAAGCAAAAATCTCTGCAGTTGCATGCAAGCTACGAGACCACACAATTCGCAAGCGAGGAAAATGTAGAGCAAGCAAAGATAGTTTTGATATGATATTATGAGGTGTGACATCATCACTGATCTCACTTGTTGACTGCAAGGTCGCACGTTGTTATTATTAAAACAATAACTATAACATAATCAAGTTTAACTGGTGAAGATTTACCTGAAAGGAGAAGCTTTTGTCTTGTGAAAACTCGATCAAAAGAACAGGTATACGGTAATAACGCACCATCATTTCGACTTGGTGGTAAAGTCGGCCTGATGCAAAACTACCAAAAAGATCTTGTATGCTTTTTCTTTCCACGCACATTGCTGGAGATAAAATGTAATCTCCAACTTCTAGGGTAACTGGGATTATGTTCATGCCTTTCTGATGTAGTACATTGGGAAGGCTGCTCATGAACTCCCTCATGTCTACTATGACCTGTAACAAACAATGGTTTTAATTTCTGTGTGATTAAATTTTGTAATTTGTCAAGTCAATAAGAAAAAAATCGTAATAAGATTGCTTACTTGCATCTCTTTTCTAGCTTCCTTCTGTCCACCTGCTTTCCTAGTTACCATATTTTGTTTTAATGGAGATTCCGTCTCACTAGTAGAACTTAAACCAAGACCATGAGCTACCTGATGACATTTTTGATATATTGCAATTAACATATTAAGATTTATAAAAGATAACTACGATACTAAGTATACAGGGAGAACAACTGAACCTGATCAACTGGCAGCATCATCATGGATTTCTGCCTGATCAAGGATTCAAATGCTCCATTTTCACGGCGTATACTGGCCTCAAACTTTTGCACTTCCGTAGAATCTTCATAAAACAGAAAATACACTTTCACCCTTTTTGAGGGATTTTCGGCTTTATATACTTCTATCTCCCGTACAAAAGCAATGTCGGGATGGTAAACAACAATAGCAGAGGGCTTCAAAATGTCAAGTATTTGTTGGCCACTTTCATAGGCATAAAAATGAACTGGAGGAATCGGTTTCCCATCCACATGCTTCTTAAGAACACCTCTGTCAGTTGTATTTTCAACTTTACTGGCTTCATTCTCAGAAGACAGCTCAGGTTCATTAGTCAATGGTGACTCTGTTTTATTTTTATCTTTTTTCAAGGTAACTTTTTTTGCAGACTTCTTGTTCCTGCCTTTTAAGTTCTCTTTTCCTTTACCTTTACTACCCACGCAATTTTGAGGATCGTCTACTTTTTCAATGCCTGTTTGCGCTTGTTTGCTTATTTCAGTTGCTGCTGCTAAGAGTGCATCATGTTCTTGTGTAACTATGCTGCTAGTGCTACCGTCTACTCTCTTGCCAGGTGTCGAAGGAACCGCTCCATCAAGTATTCCGAAACCTTTAGGGTTTTGAGTTTTCTTCTTATTACGCTTCGGTAATGCATGCAATTGCACTTTACTCAGCAGGTATTTCTCCCACTCCCTCCGAATGACCTTAATCAGAAATAAGTATATATGCAGATCCATTCAGAATGGGGTAAAAAAGTCCAAAGTCCATGAATAACACATGGGAAAACAATCAAATTAAATCATGTGCCTGTTAAAAAAAACCTTATTCGGGTTGCTTGTGATACACTCCTCAAGCTGCACACAAGAGTGTTCATCTTTACATGCAACCAAAACAATGCCTTCATTATTTTCGTCACTTTCAGCATCACATTCATCATTTGTTGTAGCTTGCTTCTCCCTTTCTGCTTCTATTTCTTCAAGAATCTCCTGCATTAGATAAGTAAAAATCCGAGCAAGACATCAACCAATGACCAATAAACTCAATACAGGCATTAGATACCTCAAAACTTAAACTATAATTCTTGCACAAATTAAAGACACTGCCTGCAAAATCCTGAATTGAAAGACAGAATGATCTCAAATATCAGAACAAAAAAGTGGAACTCACTCACTCACACGCAACACTTTCCATTTTGGTGCCTCCTCCAAGACTTCCTCCAATGTTACACCACCATTGCCATTCACCACGGAATCTATACATTCACACAAAGAGAAAATGGTCATACCAATTAAAGGTTATAATAAAAACAAGATCTGGTTTTTAAAGATTTTGGAGACCTTTTGGCCAAATTTTTAATAAAGCCTCAAGCTAGAGTGAAAAAATACACACAAAAAAGATCAACAATTTAAGCTAACAAAAAAAGGAAAAAAGAGGCTGGCAAGATCAGTACTCGTACGGATATTAACAAAATTAATATAAAAATATCCCAAGTATACCATCCTCACCTTCTTTATCATTGTTGCTATCATCCAGCTTCCTCTTTTTGGACTTCACACTCTTAGATGGAGTGGTCAAAATTTCACCATTTGACCTCCTAAAGTGATAAACCCGTTTTTTTGCATACTCAAATATCTTATAACTGGACTCTGCAAATATCCACACAGAGCGAAAACTCTCTGATGCTCTCAATGAATCCAAATACTTCAAATAAGTTACAGCATCATACCTGAACCAAAGTAAAGCAGTGTAACATTCTTTAACCAATTATCGAAGATGCAGCAATTGAAATGACATGAATTTATAAAATTGGTTTACAGATATTCAATTTAACTAGCAGTAAAACAGTAACTGTTAGGGGCATATGGGTAAGCTTATTTTGAGGGCTGCTGAATTTGGAAAAGCCAACAAGCCTATAGTTAACAGCTTATGAGCTTATATTAAGCCCATAAGTTTAAACTGATAAGCTCATAAAACTGTTAAAACTTAAAATTAAGCTTATTGGCTTTTTTTGAAATTCAATAAACCCATTAGCCCTGAATATAAGCTTACCCAAATACCCCTAGCGGAGCCAAATTGACTATTAGTCTCTATCACCCAAAAGACGACTCCTGCTTAACACTTTAAAATAAACAACAGCACATCACGTATATGTCTTCAGTAATACCTAACAAGATAATCCAGCAACTTTCGCAAAGTTTTCAAATCCGATACAAGCTGCTTAGTCTTCTTCCCCAGTGTATGCCAAATCGGATCCAACTGCCACCTCACAATCTCATCAAATGACTTAAACAACCCATTCTCCACAGTTAAATCCTCCAAATCCACCTTATTAGTCTTCCTCATCTCCTTCAAACAAGCATCCATGACCTCAATCACCGCTTTCTGAATCCCCACCATGTAAGCAGACATAGGTACCCTTATATCTACCACTTCAGGTGGATCCCTCTCAAGCTCTTCCGATACATACACCTGACATAGCACCTCAAATTCTCAACTCAACCATTAAAAAAAACATCATACTATGACAAATACATATCAATTCCATCTAAACATCAAATTCAACAAATAGTTTGTCACTATAATTTGCATTATGATTTATGAAAAACATCATACTGTAACAAATACATATCAATTCCATCTAAAAATCAAAATTCAACAAAAAGTTTTGCATTATGAAAAACATCACACTGTAACAAATACATATCAATTCCATCTAAAAATTAAAAATCAACAAAAAGTTTTGCATTATGAAAAACATCAAACTGTAACAAATACATATCAATTCTACCTAAACATCAAAATTCAACAAAAAGTTAGTCACTACAATTTACATCATGAAAAACATTGTACTACAATTTGCATAAACGAAATACACTATACCTGAAACCTAGGCCAGAGATGAAGCTTCCTAAGAAACAAGCACTTAAGCGTCCTCTCCGCCTTGGCAAAACCAGAGACCATCGCATGAGGCCTATCCGAAAACGCACGAACATACACATCTTTATTCACCGACCTAAGAATCCTCACAACAAACGCCTCCGTACACGTCTCGGACAACGAGTGCACATTAAGCAGCACAATTCCAGCAACAGAAGAGGCCGGAAGGCGTTGAGTGAGGAGATCAACGATGAGGATGCGGGAGGTGATGAAGAAGGCTTTGCCGGAGGAGTAGAGGGAGAAGCGGTGGTGGGCGGGGAGGTCGGAGGTGATCTCCGACGGAGGATCGGTGGGTTGGGGGTTAGGGTTAGGGTTAGGGTTAGGGTTTAGGGAGGTGATGATGGAGCGCTTTTGGGAGGGAGTGGCGGAGAGGATGAGGAGGGTGCCGACGGAAGGATGGTGGAGGTGGAGGAGACCGGCGATGAGCTTCGGGAGGCCGAGGCCGGAGGAGAGGATGACGACGCCGCCGCCGGCCGTCGGGTCTTCTAGGAGATCGGAGATTATGTGGTCGTGAAATTGGACCATTTTGCTGTTTTCATTGCGCGGCAACTTGAAATGGGGGTTTATTTATACTATTTAGGATGAAGATTTTGTAGATACAAAAACTAGAAAATACAACTTATTTTACTTTTCTTTGTTAGAAACAAATAAACAATCAATGAGTTTTAGATCAACTGTTTTAGAAGGAGACACCTTCCCAATGTGAAGGTCATGGGTTGAAGTCTCATTAGGTGCAATATGCTCCTAGTGGGTCAAGGGTTTTACCATAGTGGGTCTTTAGGTGGTGGGTTTCCCTTGGAATGGTGGGCGAGCCGGGTCACCAGCG
>BJCM01076615.1:0-26661 GCA_018326385.1 Flaveria bidentis
TATATAACTATAAAATATATATATAAATCATATATAAATTACTTATATTTAATTACATATATAAATATAATTAAAATATAGTTAAATCCGGTCCAACCGGTCCGACCACCAAACCAGAAAGACGTCTGGTTCAACGTCTGATCCAATCTGAAAACATTACCTATAACCCTTGATCAAACAAAGAGGACAAAACAAGATCACATCAAAATCAATAGAAGTAGTATATCATGCACTGTAGATCGATCGTCTTTGTTAATTTAAGATCAAACTAAATAATTATCCTAAAGAAAGATCCTTGTTCGATATCACTGGTTAGTTGAGCCGTGTATCAACTTTCTGAAGTGCAAATCCAAACATGATACAACAAACAACCGCATAGTCAATGTGTCAAACCTCTTGACAATTTTTTATTATAAATATGGCAAGTTCAATTCACAACATTACGAAATACATGCATTTGATAAAGTTGAAGTTTATTGAAGACCAAAGTAATCACTCTAGAAAGCTTTTATTACAACGGTATTGTTTATAAATGGTCAAATTCTATAAATTAAGGTTCCATTAAAAATGGGCCAAAAGAAATCTAGAAGGAATATATTTGATAGGCAACCCCCCCCCCCCTCTTTTTTTCTTTTTTTTAGTATTTCTTCTAGATTATTTTTAATTGAATCTTTTTGGTTTCAATGTTTCATATTATAAGTTACCTTTCCCCATTTTTAATGAATTCTTAACTTTATATATTTCTTTTTCTTTTATTTTCTTTATGATATTTTTTACATTTAATTTATTATAACTGTAGTTTTTTGTATAATAAAACTAGACTGTGATAGCATTCTTCCTTATATATGTTTCCTAAATTCATGATTTTGATTGATGATATAAGTTGTTTTATAATTTTTGTTAAATTGTATTATTATATTTTTACGTTGTTAAGTTGTTTTACTTTTGGATATCCAACACTGCGATTAGGGCTGTAAACGAGCCGAACCAAGATGGGTTCGAGCTCGAAGCTTATCGAGCCGAGCCAGGATGGGTTCGAGCTCGAGCTCGAAGCTTATCTAGCAGAGCCGAGTCGGCTAAAAAATTTACCGAGCTCAAAACATTGGCTTGAGTTCGGCTCGTGAAAAGCTTGAGCTAGTTCGTGGCTCGTTTGAGCCAGCTCGATTTAAAAAAAAATCATATTAATTTATATGAAAACACAAAAAATATATATTAGGGCTTTTGCTTTCTCTTGAGTACTCCATCTTAGGTGAACAAAGATCATTATTTGAATATAAACAATTTACTATCAAGTTATGTATTTTTTTTTAATTAAATACTTAATGTTTCTAAAAAGAATCTATTTTTATTTTAAAGAAACTTTTTTAAAATCCTAATATAAAAATAATAATCATAATTGAAGTAATAATAATAATAATAATAATAATTATTCTATATAAATATATATACACATATATTTTAGTCACCGAGTCACGATCCGAGCCACCAACGTTTATAATCAATATTTTGGTTTTGATATTTGCAACCGTTGTTTAATGTCTAACAATCGACCGAGTCACCAACGTTTTGCGCCATCGATTTTAGGTGCAGTTTTTCATCTTCTATAATGTGAAGCGTGTATTTTTCTATCTTGTAGTCTGAATTTAAATATTAATCAAATTCTCAAATTATCAATGGAAAATATTACATAATAATAATTAAGTTTTAAAAATATTTTAATTTAATCCCTTATGCATATTTTTCTCAAATTAGATCATTAAACGATCAAATCGAGTCATTATTAAATTTTCTTATGTCAAAAAAGTAACGGTAGAGAATACGTGAGAGTTAGAATTTTCAATATATAAAATTACATTAATTAGTTAAAAAACATGTTAATTATGAAAATAAATTAAAAAAGTACCTAAAATTTGCGTTAACGTTCCATATCAACATTAAAAGATAGAAAACAATATTTTTTAATTGAAATAAAAAGTATAACATGCTAAAAATATGTTAAAACTTTTAATTTATATAAAATAAAAAAATTGAGTGACATATTTAGAACACTTTTAAAACTTGAGTTACCTAATTGAAACACTTTTAAATTTTAAGTATTATCCAAATTATTAAAAAAAATTGAATTAATAACATATTCATGTTATAATATAGAACGACAAACTTAAAATCAACGAATACTTCATTAATATACAATGATATTTTTATGACATATATGCGATTAACATTAAGTTTAATTTTAACTAGGTTTTAGCTATGTGAATTGCACAGGGAATAACCTTCATAATTTCGGATAAGAAAATACGCCTCAATGGCTATTATTTTAATGTGTAACTCTAATGCATCAAGAAAAGTAAAAAACGGTGCAAAAGGTTGTTATTCTGCCTTAAAACCCTAACACATATTCCGACGTAAAAGTGACATAATCATATGTTTAAAGGAAAAAACAAAACAAAACCATAAATTACATATAACAAAATTTATGTAACCAAACTCTTAAAACCCTAACATTATTCCGACGTAAAAGTGACATAATCATATGTTTAAGAGAAAAAAACAAAACAAAAGCATAAATTACAAATAACAAAATATATGTCACCAAACTCTTAAAACCCTAACACATATTCTGACGTAAAAGTAGCATAATCATCTGTTTAATCACAAATAATCATGTTTATAAAATCATGTATTTGAGTATAAAAGCTAAATAACAAAAAACAAAAAAATGCAAAGTTATCATAAATTATATAGTTTACTTATTTATAATTTATTTTCACTAAGAGAGAATGACGAGAAATAAAAGTTTAAACTCTATTAGAAGTTGGCACACGTGTGTTCCTGAAAATTTTCTTATATTATATATTATAGATATGGATAGATATAGATGTTAATTTAATTTTTAATAATTTGCAACCGGTCTTACTACAAGCACATAAAATTTAATTTATTATTTTCTCAATCGTGTTGAAATCAAATTGAAATAGTTGCTATGACTATTTTGTGACAACATATATATTTCACTTTAGTTTATTTTTTATCATAAATACGATTGCTTTGTAATTTATTTTCTTTTAGTTTTACTAATTGCATTTAGTTTTAATTTGTATTATGTTTGCGATAGTCTTACTATGAAACTGAATCAATTGTAAAATTTGATGACTTTATCACTAGTATGAGTGTGGTCACTAATCTTATGATTATTTTGATTTTAATCGCAAGTCGTACGTAGTAAATAGACACTTATGTAGTATTGACGTTCCCCCGATACGTATTTTTTAATACAGAAGGTGATGGTAGAAAACACAATCACAAAACACGTACTCATGGACTCACCATGTTTTTTGAAAATATCGTGAGGGTAATGTAACAAATTCACATTAATATTTTAGTGCAGATTACGACAAATCTATCCTACTTTTAAATTACTACATCAAGTTATATCATGACTCGATTTGAACCCATAATATATCTTCTAAGAGGCAAATCCTCTAGCAAATGGGCTAGTCTAGTGTGTTTTTTTTTTCTTTCTTCATTTTCTTCTAAAATATCTTAATAATACTTTATGATAAAAAAGAAAAGATAATATTTATGTAAAAAGAAATACACGTTTATCGTTAAAATAGTCGCAAAGTAGAAAAAAACTGTGTTGTTAAATATAAATTATTTAAAATAATTAAGATTTAACTGAAAACGGTCTAACATCGAATACTTATCTTTGTTTAAGGATATTACAACATAAAGAAATTAATTAAACAGCATAGTGAAATAGAATGTGAATTATTGGCAAAAGATGTCTTCGTTTAAGGCTACAACGAAAAATACATGATCCCTTTTACTTCAAGCAATAATAAAAATGGTATATATTTTATCTAGATGTATTATATCTAATATTTTCTCAGAATTAAAAAGAATATACTTGCTTACCTTACTTATCTTATATATATTGTAAATACCATTTTTAATCTTTTAAAAAATTTAGTCAAATAAATAATAGATAGAATGCATCAGGTTTCAACGTCTCATTTGTCTCTGGATATGCATGGACTAACGGAGAAAGCATGAAAAACTGGGATGACTCCGTACGGGATAAAAATTAAAAAAAATTAACATGACGCTGATGTGACAACCGAAGAAACCTAGAATTACCCTCACCCTAAATAAAATAATACTCCTTAATTAAATCTATTTACACTTGTTAGCTACAACATGAATCATTGGTGGATATCTCACACATATATTAAGCTTTCTTTAATGAGGTATGATTGATCCTAACTAATTAGTCTTCTTTATTCATCTAAAAATAACACAATAATTAACTTTAAAATGTGGGGAATTCGGGTTTCACATGCCTTTTAACAAATCAGATTTATTAAATTATATTCCAAGCCAATAATATCTTCTCGTTGGTTATTTGTTTTGCAATATGTTAATGGATAAACAATTAAATGTTTGTTATTAGAATTGGACGATATACGTGCACACTTTGCCACCCATTAGATCTTAAATAAAATAAGTATTAACTTTAATATTTAATAGAGGCCTATAATTATTCAAAAGATAGACTACTAATCTACTTTTTTAAAAGTGATTAGTGTGTTAAAAGTCTTCTCCATCATTTATTGCCTTTTAATTTTTCAATAACGGTAAACGGTAATGTTTCAATCAAACTCACTTTACGAATTTGTTTATTTATATAGTGAACTTTTTATAACCGAAACTAACGGTATTCATTTCGTGATAATAAAGTGTTAAAATCTTGATAATTCCATCTGCATATTGATGTACAATGCGAGAACCCACAGACGACCAAGTGGGTGTTTGTGACGTTCATTCGTATTGTGTGAGTTTGTTCTTGACTCGTTTCTAGATGATGCATTTGTGTGGACAAATTCTCACGGAATAAAACATCTGGTGCTCTTTAATTTTTATTTAATTTATTTTGTCTTCCTGTTCACATTTGTTTTTAATTTACTTTTTAAAGAATGAGTTATTTTTATTTCTTTACAGAATTTGAAAATTTTGTAAATTTTTTAAATTCTATAAAAATATTAACTCTTATAAAGTTCGTGAATTGAAGTTCAAGTCTTTAATAGGATTTAAAATAATATATTAAAGAAATTGTAAATTCAAATAGCTAAACTCCATTCATTTCAAAATCAAGATAGCCGTATTTCTTATAATACTATACGATGCGATACGATGCGATACGATACGATACGATGCGATACGGCGATACGATACGATACGATACGATACGATCCTTTGAACAAAAGTTACATATGTAACCCTAAGTTACACATATGTAAATTTTTCACTCTTATAGTTATATGTGTTTCACTTATGTTGTAATTTGCATTGTTATAGAATTTGGTTAATTTTAAGGAACTTCCAAGTTACTATTTCTAGCTAGATCAAATATTTACACACATGTTATTATAGAATCATATTAGCATGCTATCACAATGAACCATAATGAATGGAATACAAGATAGCTTCCACAAGTAGTTCTATAATTCAGCCAATGGTTACATTGAATTACTAGAATCATTAAAGAGTTAAGCATGAAAATTCAAGGTTGTTATGTAAGAGCGAGAAGTTTAGGAGAAAAAGAATCTTAGTGATACCATCGTAATATTCATTGATAGATATTTTTGTATGCGAGAGGAGATCACTACCTAATTTAGTTAGATGCTTTAAAAGGTATCACTACCTACATTACTAGGTAAGTAAAAAGCAATCACTACCAAAACTAGCAACATGTTTGAGAGATAATCACTATCTAGATTATGAGATTTGTGAGAAGTAATATATACCTAGTTTAGTAAGATGTTTGAGTGGTGACCACTATCAAATTTAATACGAAGAGAAAAGGTAACATTATTTTTTTAGTTACGTGTTGTATTGATAATCCCTTGTAAGTTTAACATAAGGGAGATATATATGTTATCTCTTCAAAGAGACATGAGAGATGATCATTACCCGACTTAATGAATGACACAATGATCTCTACTGGCAAAAAAAATATATAACTATTAATGATTATATTAAATGCTTGAGATCTTATTTATATTATTTTCAAATTATAAAACACATTTTTATTTTTCATTAAATAAATAAATAAGCTTCTTTAATACAGAGAACCTTTTTTAATTGACATTTAATAAATATATATAACTATTTAGTGATTATATTAGATGCTTGAGATCTTATTTATATTATTTTCAAATTAATAAAACACATTTTTTAAATAAATAAATAAGCTTTTTTAGTACAGAGAACCTTTTCTAATTGACATTTAATAAATATATATAACTATTTAATGATTATATTAAATGCTTGAGATCTTATTTACATTATTTTCAAATTAATAAAGCACATTTTTATTTTTTTTAAATAAATAAATATGCTTTTCTAATACAGAGAAACTTTTTTTAAATGACATTTAATTTTCTTTAAAAAAACTAGAACTATTAAAAAATCTTTTCTTATCTGAAGTTTTTTAAAATGGAGTTTTAAAAAAATATTGTTATAATTGATTATAAGTAATCCAGATCAAATTTATCTAAAAGTTATTATATAATTTCTATATATTAATTATTATTAATTTAGTATTTTAATTTAAATCATATAAAACTCGAGCTTCTAAACTAGAATAGAAATGTATAATTTCTATAAAGTAACATCATACTTAAAGTACTAAAAATGGATAATTCTTAAAACACATTTGAATGGAAAATTCTAAAAAGATTTAAATGCATCTTGATTAAATTCCCATTAATTTATACGGTAATGAGATTATGGTGGTTGTGGTGACTAGCAATATCACACGCCCTTTTTACCAAATCAATTTTAGAAAATAAAATAGTAAATTCCAAAACTACCCTTGTCTTAGGTGTGTTATATATGCAGCTGTTTGTGGTTAATTTGATAACAACAAATATTAAAAGTAAAGAGCAGAGAAGCAATGGCCCCTCCCTCAGGTGACAACAATGTTGTGGTTTCTTCAAACTTAAAGCTTGAGAGGCTTCTTAGCATGAAAGGAGGCAAAGATGAAGCCAGTTATGCCAACAACTCTCAAGCCCAGGTAATTTAATTATATATTCTTCTTTATTTTCCATCTTATTTTCTAGATCATTTTATAAAAAAAATAAGTCCTTCCTATTCAAAGACTGGATATATATAAGTAACGCACTGATCGACGTCATGTAAAACAAATAAAAGATATTTATGTGTTTTAAAAAAAATTATCAGTATTTGTGGTGAGTCTATGGTCTGGTTTTAAGGAAAGATCCATCTTGTTAGGCTTTCTTTTTGGATTTCTTTCTTGGACCCATTTTTTATGCTTTTTTTTTTCATTTTAGTTATATAAAAATACAGAAATATGGTGTTTTATTAAGCAGAATTAAATATAAAAGCAACTTCTTGTTTTAATTTAATATTTATTTTTTCTTCTTTGAAAATACCCTAAGAGCTCCTATTATTTAATTTGTAGTCAATTGTAGGCCAGGTTTTTAAAAATGTTAATGTGGGAGGAAAAGCATACAAGCAATAAATTACAAAAAACAATAAAATATTGACGAATTATAACGTGTCATTATGCATGCATGCAGGCAAAGCATGCTCGGTCAATGTTGCATCTTCTAAAGGAAACACTAGACGGTGTGGAGTTAAACTTGCCGGAAACACCGTTCGCGGTGGCGGATCTCGGTTGTTCAAGCGGAAACAACACCATCTTCATCGTCAACGTCATCATCGAACACATCACTAAGCGGTACGAGGCTTCAGGCCACTCGGGTGTGCCCGAGTTCTCAGCCTTCTTTGCTGACCTCCCTTCCAATGACTTCAACACTCTCTTCCAGCTACTCCCGCCCCTGGCTAACCAGGGGCTGGGTAGCATGGAAGAGTGTCTGGCCTCCTCAGGCCACCGCTCTTTCTTTGCTGCTGGCGTCCCTGGCTCGTTCTACCGCCGCTTGTTTCCAGCAAAGTCCATTGATGTATTCTACTCCGCGTTTTCCCTGCACTGGCTCTCACAGGTTAGATTTACATCTAATGTTTTCATATAAAACTGAACTGAACTGAATGACGTCATAAATATATAATTTATAGTCTATAACATTCTAACACTTCACTAGTTTACTTTTAGTCTCATTGGTTGAGTGTGCTTTTAAAAACACTATATATATATATATATACACACACACATATGTCCTAAAACACCAACATACAATTAATCGTCTTTAGTACTTTTAACAAATGTACGTTAATCAACACCTTACAGGTTCCAGACAGTGTACTGGACAAATCATCAACGGCGTACAACAAGGGTAAGATATTCATCCACGGCGCGAGCAAAACAAGCGCGAGGGCGTACCGAAAGCAGTTTCAGACCGATCTAGCGGGGTTCCTGAAGATGAGATCAAAGGAGATGAAGAAAGGTGGTTCAATGTTCATAGCTCTACTAGGTAGAACATCAGAGGATCCCACCGACCAAGGTGGGGCCGGCTTGCTGTTTGGGACCCACTTTCAGGATGCATGGGATGATCTTGTCCAAGAGGTAATTATAATTATAATATCCTATATATATATATATATATATATATATATATGATTTAATTTGTGATGCATGTATATGATCCATGATCATGCCCTACTCTTATGATTTCACTCCACCAAACCAAAAAGATGTTCGTCTTTAGTTACTTGATGTTCATCGTGATTGATGTTTTCTTTTGATTTTCGTTTTTATAAAGAAACTTGTGTCGGCATGAACACACGCTATATAAATTAACAAACCAATTCCCACAATTAGATAAAATATTCTATGTTGTTGCCTGTTGGAGCTTTATTTAGTTTTGGGTCGTTTTGCAATATCACCTTAATTCATAAAAAAATTTAGATAGTGAGGTTTGTTGTATAAGTATAGGGTTTTATGCGGTTAGATTTTTAAGAATTTAATATAACAAACCTTAGTATTTAATAGTTTTAATTTGTTTATGTAGAAATATATAAGTATTAAGGGAAGGAACGATTTTTCTTCAAAGTTGTTAAAGGGGGCTGTGACTTTGAAAAAAGGGTTGCGACTTCAAAGCAATTATTCTAAATTTATTTTTTTCTTAATATTTCATTTAACAAATACTTTAATCTTTCTCTAATAACTTTTGTTATTTTTTTAATCCGAATATATAATTTTTGTTTAATTTTTTTTACTTATATAAACTTTATTGAAAACCAAATAAAGTATTTTATTATATTTATTAGACCAAAAAAATAAGCTATTTTAAATATAACTTAATTTTCAATAGAATTTATATCTGTATATAGATTAAAAAAATAAGTTAAAATGTATGTTTAGATTTTTAAATTTACAAGTTTAAAGATGTATATTTTGATTTTTAAATATTATAAGCCGTTAAAAAAATAAGGTTATGTGTTAAATGAAATATTAGAAAGAAAATCTAATTTTCATTTCTTTAAGTCCCACGTTCCCTATACTGACTTTGGTGAAAATCACTTGCACTCATGTGATTTTTAGATGTGATTAACAAAACCGCGTAGAAATTCAATTGGTACTACATGCTAAACAACAATTAAAAGTTGTATATATATGCATGGATAAATCATACTGTTTGTGACGTATATTTATTATAATAATTTGCAGGGACTAATAACTAGTGAGAAACGAGATGATTTCAACATTCCCGTATATGCACCGAGCCTACAAGACTTTAAAGAAGTGGTGGAAGCAAATGGATCATTTAGAATAAGCAAACTGGAGGTGTTCCAAGGGGGTAGCCCGTTGGTCGTGAACCGGCCCGATGATGCAGCCGAGGTGGGTCGGGCTCTAGCCAACAGCTGCAGAAGTGTGAGCGGAGTCCTGGTCGATGCGCACATAGGAGATAAGCTCGGGGGCGAGCTGTTTACACGGGTGGCTAACCGCGCTACTAACAAAGCTGAGGAGATACTCGAAAAGCTTCAGTTCTTTCATATTGTCGCCTCGCTTTCTCTTAAACAAATACATATATGATCATTTGATAACATAAGGGGGTAGATTTTTCAATTTTCTTTTCTAAGGTATGCAATTTTTGCATTGATCAATTTTTTAAAAAACTAAAAACATTTTGATTTTAGGTGTTCCGCTGGTCAGATTACCGGATGTTGACTTTTGTCACTCTTTCTGCCCCATGCCACATCATCGTTGGCAACATCCGGTGGTTTGACTAGAGGAATCCTTAAATCCAAAATATTTTTAGTTTTAATCTATAAACCATTGATCAATGCAAAAACTGTCTACTTCAAGAAAAAAAATTGGTAGATTTTTGTGGGTTTTCTTGTTTATTGTTTCGTTTTCTGTTTCCACTACGTAGCACATAGAACAGACTGACGATTAATGGCTATTTCAAGATATGTTTCCGTTCTGTTAAATATTAAAAGAAGTTTTTTTTAGCAAGGAAGTTGGTGCTATATACATAAAAATCATGACTTTGTTGTATATATGCATACGGCGGTCGTCACTACATGTATACGATGGTATTAAATATTTTCCGTTTTTCTCTCTTGTTCTATGATGCTAATGTACTGAGATGTGTAATATATGAATACCGAATACGGTGGTCATCGTATAAGATGTCTAGCATATCTTTGCACGTCTTTTTTTCCCGTAATCTTAAAGTTGTGACTAGTGAGCAATACTTCAAAATGGTATCAATCGAATTGTAGATTTCTCATTCAAAAATGAAACAAATATACACGGAGTTCTATGGCTAAGAACGGAAACCATAACAAACATGCTGATTACAAGGAATAGATAGAAGAGAAATATATTATTTCCTTAACTCTCCCTCAAGTTGAAGCATGTAAGTTATCCTTTTTTTTCCATTTAGTTTTTTGTGACCATGTAATAGAGTCGGTATCTATATATTCATCTAAGGATATATCTTTCATTACAATAGTTATATGGCAGGTTGGTTTTTGTATTGCAAAACTACGTCCTCGAGCTCGATGTTTTAATCTCTTCATGAATGCCCAACTTGACAAGTAACGAATTCAACTGATGAGAATAGAGAAGCTTTGTAAGCAGATCGGTGATTTGAGACTTTGTATCAATGTTCATGGGCTTAATCTCTCTGGACTCAACTCTTTCACGAACGAAATTACAATCCATTTCTACGTGTTTTGTTCTCTCATGAAAAATAGGATTATTTGTTATGTGTCTAGCAGATTGTTTATCACAAAATAGTGGAGTAGGGTCCATAAGTGGTGCATCCAATTCCTCCAGGAGCCATCGTACCCACAACACCTCACTCACCGTAGTGGCCATAGCCCGATACTCTTGAGCGAGAAACAATAGATTGTTTCTTTGATTTCCATGAAATTGGTGCCCCGCCCAACAATAGCAAATACCCAGTTCGAGAACGTCTAGTGAAAGGGCACCCAAGCCAGTCTGAATCACAATCAGGTAGTGAGTTTTAAACCGCCTTCTTTGGGTAACAAAATACCTTGTCCCGAAGTAGTTTTAAGGTACCGCAAGACCCGAGTGGCTGCCTCCATATGACTCTTCCTAGGGTCTGCTACAAATTGACTAAGGGCATTCACTGAATAGGCGATGTCAGGTCTCGTAGCTTGAAGATAAAGTAATTTACTCACAAGCCTTCTATATCAGTTTGCATCTACTCGCTCCTCTTCATCACCCTTATCGAGTTTTAAGTTTTGTTCCATTGGAAACATACTTGGTCTACATCCTTGCAATCCACACTCACCGAGTATATCAAGAATATACTTCCTTTGGTTGAGAACCAACCCTTCGGATGTACGAGCAACCAAGTGTCAAGGCCTTGATCGATTTCTTCTTTCTTTAACCTCTTCACAAACTTCTGTCCCCATGTTAGAACTTTCATTCTCAATAGTGGCATCATGTATTTCTTTTTCCAAGTTCTCTAGTTCTAGTTCATTTTCTTCCTCCAAACTTTCTGTTGAACCATCTTCATTTTCTATATTTTCTCTTAAGTCATTCTCACTTTGCTCACGTGAATTTTCCACAAATGATTCCTTTTCATATGCTCCCTTTTTTTGGTATCTTCTCCATGGAAACATGTGAACAATTCTTGTTCTTCCAATTAAAAGGAAAAGTATCTTCCACAAATCTCACGTCTATGGAGATAATTATTTTTCTTTATTACAGGTTGTACATTTTATAGCCTTTAGTTCCTTGGGGATAACCAAGGAATACCCAGGGTTTTGCTCGTTGTTCAAATTTGTCACCTCCGGTCTCGGTGTTTCTAAAGTAAGCCAAGCAACCAAAAATTCTCATGTTTTCATATTCTACCCTTTTGTTGTGAAGTAATTCATATGGTGTTTTGTTCTTTATTACCTCTTATGGGCTATGGCAGCCTATTTATGATATAGGCAGCCTTTAAGACGCATTCTCCCCAAAAACGGGTTGGTAACTTAGCTCTAAATCGTAAAGCACGAGCGGTTTCTAGAATATGACTGTGCTTTCATTCCACCACTCCATTTTGTTGTGGAGTATACGAACATGTTGTTTCCAAAATAACTTCATGCTTAGCATAAAAATCATTCATGTGATTTGACACGAATTTACCTCTATTATCACATCTTATTCTTTTGATTTCTTTTCCAAACTGAGTTCATACCATCTCGTAAAAGTTGATTAAACAAGTGCTAGCATCAAACTTGTTTGTTTAGCAAGAAAACCCATACCGCTCTAATAAAGTCATCCACATTAGTTAAAAAATAATTTGCCTTTGAAAGAGAAGGCGTTCTATACTTCCCCTAAATATCATAATGAATCAACTCAAAACAATTAATCGTCTTTATTGAACTAACTAGAAAAGGTAATCTAGTCTATTTTGCTCTAATACAAGAATTGCAGACCTTATTCATTGAATCAAAAGACATATTTTTTAGAAAACTAACATGAGAAAGTTTTTTATTTGAAGCATGGCTCAATCTCGTGTGCCACACCTCACAAGACACCACCATAGCTTTCATTTCTTCCTTCATGCCCTCCATCCGATAAAGTCCACCATCGCACCTACCCGCTCCAATCAAGTCCCTCGTGTTCAGGTCCTACATGACAAAAAAATTAGGGAAAAACATCATCACACAATGGAGATCCTTAGTCAATCGGCGAACCGATAGTAAATTATATTTAAACTTAGGAACATGCAAAACTCCCTCTATCTTGGTTCCCTAGATAATGTTACTTTACCTTTTCCCACTATAGGGATTGAGTCTCCATTTGGTATTGTAACCAGCAACTCATGTGAGCCACCCATGAGGTCTTCAAGTAAACTTCCTTGATGTGTTATGTGCTCAGTGGCACTAGTGTCAACTGTCTAATCTTGATTAGTGTTACGTTTACCTGCAAAATTTGCAATGGTGATGTGTCACTGTTGTCACCACCAAAATATTTCAAAAGCAACTTGTATTGATCATCTGTGAGCCCTGGTATAGGGCCGCAACTTGTCTCGACAAAGGCTGCCTTCAGTTTCATCTTCTCTTCTTTTCCCTTACCGGGCCACCATTCGGGATAGCCTATCCTTTTGAAACAACCGTCTCGGTTGTGTCCATCCTTTCCACAGTAGGTACAATGCTCGACCTTATCATTTATAACAATCTTCTCACTCTTTGACCACCCTTTATTTTATGAATGAGTTTGATCCCTTTTGTGTCGCCCTTGAACAAAAGCTTGAAACGTTGCGGTTTCTGTGATGGATCTCTTAGTCCTAAAAATAACTCTCTGGTGCTCATCCTCTGCCACTAGGTGGTAAGCATTTCCTAGTGATGGCAATGGAGTCATTGCTAGAATCTGTGTCCTTATAACGGAGAACTCGTTATCGAGTCCCATAAGGAACTCGTATAGTCTTTCTTTTTCTTTCAACTCGCTTGTTTTCTTACCCATGTCGCACTTACAGTCGCCACAAGTGCATTGAGGTGTGGCCAAAACAGACTCAATCTCATCCCATATCCCTCGCAACTTAGTGTAGTAGGCTGATACAGATGTACCTTCCTAGTGAGCGGCTCCGAGGGACTGCTTTAGTTCATATGGTCGTGTCAGCGTGTTTAACACTGTTTCGAATGCCTTTTTCCTTGGCAGTCGACAACCATCCCTTTATCATGGCATCACATCGTTTCCATGCCATGTAAATCGGCTCATTCTTTTCTGGTTTCTAGATAGTGCCAATCTTGTTTTAAGCAAACAAGAAATTGGTCATTTCTTGGGCCTAATCATTGTAGTTGTTGTCCGTTAGGACATCATTCACTCACTTGCATTTGCTTAATTCGAATTGCAGAATTTTCATTCAATAATGAAACAAATATACACTGAGTTTTATGGCTAAGAATGGAAACCATAACAAATATGTTGATTACAAGGAATAGATAGAAGAGAAAATATATTATTTCCTTTAATACTTAAGTAATAATACTAAGTATGGGAATAAATGGTAACAGGTGATGAGTTTAAACAAAATCTACATGTATACTTAAGTTGTGACTTGTGAGCAATACTTAAGTAATAATACCAAGTATGGGAATAAATGATGACTTGTGACCAATACTTAGTCAACGTATTTGTTAGTCTATAGGAGTTTAAACAAGTAAACTTGTGAGCAATAGTTAATGGATGTGTTTACTCAAACGTTATATGGTATCAGAGCCAACACGTATGGATGGAGTAAGTTTAGCAAAAGGCTAGTTCATACATGTGTTCAAAAAAGAGTGGTATAAGTTCAATAGCATCATGATATGGTACTAGTTAGGACAAACGAGAAGCGGTTGGTCTGATGAGTAGGACGGCAGACTGACACATCATATCTCACCCGAAGATCCACGTCATAGATAATGGTTTAACCTTTTGATGTTTAATTTGTATTGATTTAATTGTGTACCTTTTAAATTTGCATAATATTTTTAATGTCTAAAGTTTCAGAATACCTAGAATTACATAATATTGAAATATATTTTTAAACGGATTTTATTGTATTTATATATGATATTAAATAATCATAATAATAAATTAAATTAAATTAATGTTTATTATAAATAAAGTTTAGCTATGGAAAATATATGTAAAACCTTTTCCACGTTCGAGAATCCCCTTCCCAGAGGTGGCGAAGAGCCGACATCGAGTTAATGATAATAAGGTTTTGTAAGAATGTATATAAAAGATGATAAATCATATAGCATCCATTGTAGAATGCTCTACGAACGACCACGCTCCTCTCCCTCTCTCCCCTTTTCTCTCCCTCTCTCAAACACACTCGTCTCCAGCTCTCTTTGATGTTTCACATTCGCTTTTCATCATGCAGCCGCCAAATAACCCAAAATGTTGTCAAGAAGATAGCATGTAATATATTTTTATGAATTGTTGTTGGATAAAAATGACTCAAGGAGACTTGTATATCTTTAATGGAAGAACACAGAATAAATAATTAGGGAGCTTGCAGTCTTGCACCTAGAGATATAAGGCCCAAATTAATTTACCATGATAACAAGAGATCATCATGGGAGAATAACATTGATCACAGCTACCAAGGGAAGTATTCTATTATGTTTTTTTATCAATATTTAAAGCCCCAGTGCAAGTAGTAAATAAGCTGGATAGTATTGAATGATAATTAATCAACCTATGGCCCAAAGTTATTAGTTTCATTTCATTATGATTCCAGATCTTAGAACCCCTACGTCCTTAGAGGAACCTTGTCTGTTAAAAGATTTAAAGTTGATTTTGTAAGATATAAGATTGATATTCGAAAGTTATTTAAAGGTGTGTTCGGATATGGAAATGACATGCGTTTTTGGTTGAATTGTTCAGCGGCCCAAACCCAAATGCGCGAATTATTCCCGTCTTTGTTCCCTTTTGAGACTTGAAGGGAGTGTTTGGTTGGAAGAATAGAATGGAGTGGAATGGAATTGAGAAACTAGTATAGTTTTCAAGTAAAACTATATTTGAGTAGGTAATAAAATGTAAAACCCAAAAGAATATTTCACCTTAATTCCTTTGCTTGTGGGATTTCAAAATCCTTCCACCTAGAGAGGGAATTTGAAATCCCACAAACAAAAAAATTGAGGTTAAAACATTCACTTTGATTTATATTTCATTATCCACTCAAACATAATTTTACTTGAAAATTATACTAGTTTCTCAATTCTATTCCATTTCATTCCATTTCATTCTTCCAACCAAACAATCCTAAAGGCTTGAAGCTGATAAATATTGCAGGTCCTTGATAAATACACCAAGCATGGCAGCCTGATTACATGTAGCAGAATTTTTAAAGATTGAGATTAAAAGAAATGAAAATAAGTGGGTCAATATTTATGATGTATGAGACCCACTTTCAGGATGGCTGAGATGATATTGTCCAAGAGATGATAGTATGGTATGATTAATGATCTCATATCATCTTTTCATAAATGCAACTAGACCGAAAACTTGAGCTTTCATCTTTACTTGATCTCGAGCCCATGCAGCCGAGGTGGGTAAGGGTATGGTCCAGCCAATAGCTGGCAGAAGAGTTAACGCGTGCTGATGAATGCTCATAAGCTCAGAGACAAGCTGTTCTTACTAACAAAGCAGAGACGATACTCAGAAAGCTTAAGTTCTTCCATACTGTAATAAACACTACTTAACTAACTACAAATCTGCTAATATCTTGTAACTAATGCACATAATTGGTTAGAGAAGGCAACCACAGGCACGGATGCAAGAAATGCAAGAAATAAGCTAAGCCATTAACCAAGTTCACTCGTTTAAAGATGATGCATCTCGCTAGTACGGGTTATAATGAAAAGAAATCCTAAAATATTTTAACTTTTATTCAGTTACCCTAAGTTTAAGGTGTGGTGGGAGCAGGCTCGGTGCCAGATACTCGTGAGGCTGCATCCTCTTTTGACATGGCTGCATGTTTCAATGGAGATATGGACTTACTGCTGTCCCTCTTTCCGTCTTTATTAACCGACCTACCTCCATTTTGATTCAGAGATAGCCGTCTGTTTGGAGTTCCGTTAGCACGTGGGCCTGCCACTTTCTTCGTTATACTAGCGGGCCGAGCAGGACTTGATCTTGAGCCAAATGCCGTTTCATGCTCTGTATGTGGCTGTTCTTGGATTTTCTTCTGATCCTGTCAGCATCCCATAATGTGAATTTCGACGATTTAAATACGATAAAATATTGAACATTTAATGTATTTTTAATTTACCTTTAGCCTTCGTTTTTCTTCTTCCCTTTCGTGCCTGAGCATTGCATATTCATCTAGCATGGCAAGTAATGGAACACCATCATACATGAATGTCAGTTCATGGTCTTCTTCCCATGCCCGAGTCTTACCAACCAAAGTGTCAACAAGAGCTGCATCATATTTTATACACATGCTCGATCAACCATTAAACTTGTATTACCTGGTAAAAACATACTTTTAATAAGAATCATAAATACCTGGAATTTTGTTTACCAAAATTCTGGCCTTCTCAGCTCGCTTGAGATTCAAATGTGCACCTCTGCTTGCATTATATCTGTTGTCGTCCTGTTACATAAAAAGCAAAATCACAAACATTAGAACCTGTTAAAACGCATTTAGGGGCCCACAAATATCCTGTAAACCAAAGGGACCAGGTAAATCATAACTTGCGCTAGACAAGTGGCCTATGGAAGTTGGATTCAAACATGAGACCTCTTCTAAAATAATATTATTTATTCAACTTAAAATCTGAACTTCAGTAAATACAATTACCCTATTGTAATCTTCAAGCCAACTCTCTTCTTCACATGCTGACATCCACTTTTCAACTTTATCCAAAATCTCTTTTCTACTGAGAGCCTCTTCCTTCGCTTTTATGATCTGATTATCCATGTCAGCAAGCAACTCAGCAGGCTCCACATTTCCAGAATCGATCAGAGCCAAAATTTTCTCCCGAGCAGCCTGCGTGTCAATCTCAATGTGTGCACGTGCAAAAATTTCCTCAAGCTCAGTTTGCCTCTTAAAAGCAATCTCTTTCATTCTGCTGGATTTTAACTGATCTAGCCTTTCCACTTCCACTTCAGCCTTGAAAACAATCAAAAAGAATAGCATATCAACAGCCAAACAATCAATTTATATGTTAAATTATTTAAATAATGCAACATCTGGGTACCTGTTCAATCAAATCTTGAGCAAGAGCGCCTGGGACATTCAGTTCATCCACTGAAGCTGATATGTTACAAGTCACATGATCAAACAGAGCCTGCTCTTCCTCGGATGTGTCCATTAAATTCCAAAGATCTATTAGCTGGGTTGCTAATTCTTGAAGCTGTAAGAAAAAAAAACATCACCAGATGTTAAGGGGATGTTTAGATGCAGTGAGGATGTATTCCAGAACTCGGAAAACTTGTTCAAACAAGGTTTCTTCGAAACAAATACAAGGAAAAGAGATTAAGTTTTCTGTTTTGTATATGTATTTTAAAACCACTTTTAATTTCTTTCTACTCTCACTTTAATTAATGTTAACCCCGCATTTCCAAAAATTTTCAAAATTTAACCTATAATATAGTTTATATATTATACCAGTTTTATTTGTATACTTCTTTAGCGTCTAATCACATTTGACCGTCTAACCATTTCATCTGTTTAATTTTATATTTTGACCTGCTTCATTTTATGCATCTTATGTATTTTACCCATTTGACCTGTTGATCTGTTTTGTTTTATAGTTCCTTTATTTTTAATCCAATTAACATGTCATCACAATATCTCATTTCAATTTTATTCTTTTTTCTATATTGAAGCCATTTTACAACTTTGTAATCTGTATTAGGCACTTTTTATTAGGTACCAATTGCTCTATCATATTTTTATTTGGTACTAGATCCTTTTTTTTTAATTATATGAAATGAAAACAGGTAAGAAAACAGCTCCAATCTAAACACGTTGTAACATTCAACATGTTTCTTATAGGAAATGTAAATGCACCCTAAGCAATTTATTTTCTAAACTACTCTTGAAAGTCATAATTCACAAAAAGATATGAAAGAGTGTACCTTTTGCAACCTTTGCTTCTTATCTTCTTTCAAAGCTACAACAGTCTTTGCCAGCCTAGCAAGTGTATCATTGCTTATGCTTTTAGATTGCATATCAGTTGCATCATTCAGGCTAGGATGAACCTCGGTGACTGTGCTATAAAAGTCAATCCCAAGTACAGCGCAAAGATCATGTACAGTGCTCACTAACTCAAGAACCTTGTGCAGTCTATCACTCTGAAAGTCAAAAGTCAACATCACCTATCGTGTAACGGTATCGGTGACAAGTGAATAGCTTAGAAAATGAGAAAAGTTTTTACCTTTTCTTTCTGAAGTTCTTGGAGTTGATCATGGAATTCCTCCAACTTCTTCAAGGATAAATCAGACACATCAACATTAACAGCTTGATTTCCTGGACGGTCACTGCTCCCAGCAATTTCTCCACGTATTTTTTGTATTTGTGCCTGCACATCTGAGATTTCCTTTATCCTTTCATCTTTCTGCTTCCACAATTGTTCTAGAGCTGGTGCAATAGCAGCTAGTTGTTCTTTGATGGTTCCTGAAGTCTTCTCAGGCTGCAGTCATGACACAGGAAATATATAAGCACCCAAAATTCTAACCTAAATACATTTTCACAGCTTCATACAAAAATTGAACAAAATGTGGCACATTACTCACAATCCCGACAAATGTTTTCTCTCCAAGGGATGCAATAAGGGTGGAGAGTTCAAGTTTAGCATCTGCCAGTGCCTGAAGAAGGTGTGATCTAGACTTTGTGGCTTGGTCAACTTTCCTTTTGTACACGTCTAAACACTCTTGCTCTATCTGAAGAAGCATCTTATCTCTTTCCTCATCACTTTCGCCAACCTCATCCCAAATTTTCTGCAAAAATACACATAAGTATAATTCCATATCAGTAATTAACTTCACCATTAAGGCGTCAATAACTTCATTATGACTGAATTAACATAAAAACAAACTACAACAAGTAGTGTTAGAAAATGTATATCACTTGCAACTGCTGCAGCAATGATCCGCAGGTTATTTCTCCAAGAAGCGGATTTTGAACATCCACCCCTGCCATCTGCTATCACTTCAACCTACCCTACATAATCATTGAAAGTAAAATATATCATTACATCATTACTATGAATGCATACAACATGTAACTTCTTAACTGTGAGTACTTAAGCAGCACATTAGAATATTATAGCTACTGAAAACATATCCAAATTAACATTTTTAAAAACCAATTAGATGGAACTATCATATCAGATCTAACTGAAGCTACAATCTACCTTGCTCAAATTACACAAAATATAACCATCGTATCACCAAAACGAACTCAATCTATCCAAACATTCATAAGATATTAGGGCACCAGTATCAAATTAAAGCCACAGCCAAAGCTCACAAACAAAAATCAAATCGATCAACAATAACCATTTCAAACAGTAGTCATTACCATCGAAATCAAACGCTAACTAAACAACAGTCCTACACGAATCCAGATCTCAAATCGAAAAACCACACACACACACATAACAAAAAAGCACACACTAAAGCGATAAGCTTCGTTCCTTCGTCAAGACGCAAATGTAAACCAATCCGAAGGTAAAAAACACCATATCGGCATCAAATCAAGCAGTTAACAAGCTTTGGAAGTCAAGATCTCGGCGAATCGACTTCGAATCGATTGCGTAAGCAAGAGGATTGATAATGGTGCATGATGAAGTACATTTTGATGACGATGAGAAGATGAGAGAAGAAAGAGTTAGCTTACAGGTGTTGCAGAGAAGATTAGGGTTTTGATGAAGGTTTATTGTGGTCGGATCTTAGAGTGTTGTTGTTGTTGTTGTTGTTGATGGAATCCCACTGTTTAGTGTCGAGATGTAGACGGAGAGTGAGAGAGATAGAGTGGGTCAATCGTTAAGATAGATACAGTCAACGTTTGATTATTGTCGTTTTTGCAACTTCTATTTGCGTGCCGTTCCTGTTAAATGACGGATTTGCCCCTGTGGCTTTTCATTTTTGTATGGTGTATTTGGTAGAGGTTATTAAATTTCATACACCAAATCAACCTAACCAACCCATACATTTATAGGTTGTATCGGTAGTCTTTTAATAACAAATTCTTATTAAAAAGTTGTATTTTAATAACCAGTAGTTTTTTTAGTAGTTAAGAGGTAACATTGGTGTTAAATGATTAAAAAATTACTTTTTAATCATTAAAAAACTATGAATCATTCCGTCATTTATAATAATCTATTGATAATCATTAAAAACTACCAAACAATACTTTAAATTTTAGTTAGAAACAACATAGAGGATAAGAGTGAGATTGGATAAAGATAAGAAGGGACATCTGTATATGGTAGAATAAGATGGAGTTTGTGGTTGTGAGTTGTGACCGACATTAGTTACATATGCTATCTTTTATATGTTCAAACTAACTTTCTAAACGCATTTATATTTTAGTTCAATTGTCATATTGATTACTAAATTTAGTTTCTTGTGCATAACACGAGATATATAAATAATATATTATTCATAATGAAAGTCTATTAATTATAGAACGATATGTTTTAAAATTTGTTGTCTCTTAAAAGATCTCATTGTAGTTGTTGATCCCATGCATATTGTATGTACGTCTGGTCATGAATCCGTCAATTTTTTTTACTCGTTGTGTGAACTGTTTAAACAAGTGTTAGTTCATACCATGAGTGTGGGACTTGAAATAACTGCTAAGATTGTTGGTTTATGATCTTACGATCATGTGTTCAAGTCTTCAGTAACAATCTCCTGATGAGGTTAAATACACTAAGCGCTTCAGTCCCTCTCTAAACACTTCGCAAATTGAAAGCTAAGTTGAACATCAGATACAATTAATTTTATCGAAATTATCAACTCGAAATCAGTAATACGACCTGTTTAACACGCGTGAATAACTATGAAATGAAAAATAACGTTGGAAGGACTTTATGTGTGGGTCTAGAAGGGTTGAAGTGTGCACATGGTAAGGAGGCAGATAGCCGCAAGTGTTCTTACTTCTACAATAAATCCAAATTTGATGATTAGGTAACAAAATAACAAATGCCATATATTTTTAAATTATATACTAAATTTTTTATTAGGTATATGTGTTTTACAATAATATTTTTATTTGAATCAGTTAATGAAACTCTAAAACTTAACAATCAACATCTTAGTTCATATGATTTAAATAAAATAAACATTTCATTAGTACTGATGATTGCATAATCAATACATAAACTCAAACACTATTAGTAATAATCAAATAAATAACAAATTCACTTCTAGTCTATTACAAAATCAACTAAACAAATAATTAAGTGATAATAAGTGTAAATTATATTTTTCGTCATTTAGGTTCATAGCAAGTTTTTGATTCTTCCTTAAACTAAAAAACTACAGTAAACATCCTTTCTGTATAAAAATGTTAGCATTTTTATTTCATCATTTTTGTTAACGGACATTAAATGGTATTCGTATGCTTGTAAATATGTGACTCTTACTCTCTACTCTCTCCATCTATCCATTCTTTTTCTCTCTCTACTCTCTCTTATAAATAGCCCACCACCAGCAAAACTATATGGCCGGCCACCATTATAGAACTGTTCTGAAAAACTCATCGTCTCCAGTCACCTAGTATTTTTATCCATTTTCTTGCTTGATTCATGTTCACCTTTTTACCAAATAATAATCACATACCCTTTAAATATTAAATTTGAAGATCACATGAACAAAAAAAACACGTATCAAAAACTAGACAATTGTATCCAAAACTAGACAATTGTATCAAAGGGTAAAATAGCTCAAATTATTTGCAGAAAGAACAATTACAAAAGCATGGTAGAAAGAAGATACCAAATCACAAGAACTGGATTTCAAGGGGATCTAAAGACGTTTCCAAGTGGATGAACAAGGAGTTTTCAAGTCATTTTCTAACTAACACAAACATTTATCTGATCATTCATACATACATTTCATTTAATTAGGTTTAATTAAACGTGTTAGTTATTACACGAAACTTCACATAACGGTAATTTGAATAATTGTCAGATCACACATATCTTGTATCTGAACGTTGGTGATTTATCAAAATAATATTTCAGATATATATATATACATATATATATACATATATATATATACATATATATACATATATATACATATATATATATGTATATATATATAATTGAAATTATATGATATTTACCTACATGATTAAATTATTAGCCTTGATATGAAAATTGTGAATTTTCGGACGTGTTATCGCGCGCTTATGCTTTATATAACTTAATTGTTATAAAATTGCTTTAAGATAATAAAATGAATAGTGTTTCATGTCATTAGAGTTTAATAATATATTGTGATTGTTATAGTATTTTGGTTAAAAAAAACCCGATCGTAATATATTAAAAAAGTGGAGGGCTAGTTTTATAAAAAAACTAATAATAGTAATAACAAAACCTAACCCTAGAACCCCCACCCCCACATTTAGGGGGTACTAAAACGATCATGTTCTCGGATTGTCGAATCCAACCCGACCCGAAGCTAAAAACTATGTCTAGAGTTTCAACCTGAACACGATACGAAAATTTATGGGTTGACACGAACACGACCCGATTGACCTGAATCTTTACATATTAATACTTTAAAACTACTATATTACAACAAAAATACCAATTAATATAAAACAATAATAATTTAGTTATGAAATCTGTATGTCAATTTCTGTTTTAAGTTCTAAATTTTGAAATAAAACAAATAAGAAACTTAGACACAAAATATATCAAATAAATTAAATAAATAAAATTTGGGTTAAATGGGTCAACCCGCAAACTTGTCGGGTTGAACCAAAATCCGACCTGTTTAGCTAAGTAGATTAACTGGTTCGATATGAACCTGACCCGAATCTTTTTTTAGTAAACCCGCGAATTTCATGTTAGGTTCGTTCATGTTTTCGGGTCGTGTAAAAAATTCACACCCCTACCCACATCAAGTCCCCCCTTCCCTATTCCCCATCCTCTCTTGCATAATACACATATGTAACGCCCCGAATAATGTCTAAGCGAGCCAAATAATAATAATGGGCTTAGACGAGATCATTTAATGAAAATAAGATGGTATGAGTTATAGACCGATTTAACTCTTCGGGTTATGTGTTTGGCGAGTTTAAGGTCCCGGGAACGCCCAGTATATATAAACGGATCAACTTGAGCAGCTCTCATTTGCAACTCAACACTCTAGTTCTAGAGAGAGAGAGAGTAAAGAGAGAGTAGAGAGAGAAAGTAGAGAGAATTGAAGATTCAAGGCTCGGTTGATCTCGGGATTGAAGATCGGCATTCGTGGGCATCCAAACAACAAGAAAACACCAAGAATCCAGGTAAAAAAAATCATTTAATCGTTGCTTTTGATGTAAACCCGGATTCTAGGGTTTGGGTTTTTAAAAGTGGCAAAGATTCACTCAAAACTCATGTTTTTATGCAAGAAAACATGTAAGAAGCTTAGATAAAGCTTATTGGGTAATAAACCAAGGTTTGGGTGTAAAAAATTGAAATTTTGTGTCAAAAATAGGGCGGTTCGTAATTTTCAGCCCGTTCTGCGAAACTGGGTGTTCATCCAACGAAATTATGTATTCGTCTAGCGAAACTGTGGATCTTCCTGCGAAACTATAGTTTCGCAAGTAGTTTCGCAGACATGGTTTTCCAACGAAAGTTGGGCGAAACTGGCAGCGAAACAGGCAGCAAAGATGCCAGCGAAACTGCCAGCGAAGATTCCAGCGAAACTGTTGGCGAAACTGCTGTCTTGTAGCGAAATTAGGCAGAAATTAACTCTCTTGAGTGTTAACTTATCTGCAGGCTGTGTAGTGCAACCCTTGCTTTCAGAGCTTGATTGAGAAGCTACTCACTGAGTCCAGGTGAGTTCTAGATCCCTTATTTAAAGGTTTTGAACTAGTTTGGGGCTGGAAATGAATACTAAATATACGTTTTAAACGACCAAGATTTTTAGAGGTTTTAATGGGAAGATCAATTTTTCTATAAGAAAATGTGCTATATAAAAGTGTTAAAATAAAAAAAATCACGCTGACCTGGCAGCACGACCCTAGGACCTCACTAGAGGTTGCTGCCCCGAGGACCCCGTTGTCAGGGGCTCCGTCCCCGAACCCCCGTTGTCCCGCGGTGGGTCAATTAAGTTTTATGGTTTATGCTTGATATGCATATGTTTTTGTATGTGAATGTGCGATGCATGATGTTTAAGATGATGTATGATTGATGCTATGTATGATGATGCTGATGTATATTGATTATGTATGCTATGTATGTTATGTATGATATGTTTTCTTATGTTTCTTATTAAGTATGATGACGTGGCTTTACGTTGTGTGGTATTGATTATGAACGTAAAGTATTATCTTAACAAAGTGAGAGATTTAAGATAATGAAAGTGGAACATAATGAAGGAACAAATGAAAAGCCTTGCAAGCAAATGAAAGGAGGTTCACAACTCATTGAGAGTTGTTAGCTCAACTGTGTGTGTCTACAACGTACGATTTTGGCTAACTCATAAGGGTTCATACACATAGTAAGAGTTCAGTCTTGGTGACTGCTCCAATACGTGCAATTTCCTAATTACTGTGTGTTATACAGTGTGCGATCTTGGCGAACCCATAAGAGTTTACACACACAAGGGGAGTCTGTCCTAGTGACCACTCTATACGTGCGATATGGGGTCCTTATCACTTAACCCTAGATGAATTGTTTGGTGCTTTAGAGGGGGGTTAAGTACATAACAGGACCTAGATAGAAAGTGAAAGATAATAAATATACGAAATGTGCGATAAGTACGAAATGTGCGAAATGTACGAAACGAACGATGATGAAGATAATAATGACTACCTTGATGTATGTACGATGTATGATCATGTGCGATAGTAATGAAAATGTGTTAACGAATGGAAGGTAATGCAATGTTTTTATAAAACTAGAACTCACTCAACAATGCTGACTTTTTATGCATTTTCCAGTTTGCAGGTGAGTATTGCTGAGGATGGCGCGGGGCAGCTACTTGGCATTTTTGATGGCATTCTTTTGTATAACATTTTTGCATTGTAATACGACTATATTTTGTAATGAACGATGTATTATTTTGCAAAAGTGTTTATTTAAAGGAAATGAAATTTTTGTTTAAAGTGTTTCCGCTGCACGATTTTAGTAAAGTTAATGTAATTATATGTTTAATATGCGATGATTGACCAGCTGTGAGCATCCCAAGAATGGGGCCTTACAAGTTGGTATCAGAGCCAAAGTTTAAGTGAAAATGGTAAATTTTCAAAAATAAACCTTAACTTAAACTGAGAATGGGACGGAAAGGGAAGGGATGCCAATCTGAGTAGTTGCGTGTCATCAGGTATTTTCTTTAATATTAACCGGTATTATGTACGCATGGTATGTGGTTATGTGTTGTTTGTAGATTTAAATACTGATGTAGTCAGGACAGGTAATGCTTGGGGTATGAAGAGTAAAGTAAGTGACTAATCACAACTGGCCACTGTAATTAGGGACTTACTATACTTGACATAAACTGAGTTGTTTCCTTGAATGACCGTGTTGGTGTTTGAA
>BJCM01076619.1:0-12055 GCA_018326385.1 Flaveria bidentis
TGGGTAGGATAATTGGCCTCATGGACCTATAGTTGTCTAGAATCATAGGCTATCACCTTCCCTCGTTGCATCAACACGCAACCCAATCCTGCATAAGAGGCATCTGAGTAGACTACCAGATCCTCGTTCCCTTCAAGTAACATCAAGACAGGGGCTTGAGTTAACCTCATCTTTAGTTCTAGGAAGGCATTCTCCTGATCAGTACCTCATTCATACTTCACGTCCTTCCATGTCAGCTTAGTCATAGGAGAAGCTATCTTGGAGAAATCCAGGATAAACCTCCTATTGTAACCTGCTAGGCCTAAGAAACTACGTTTCTTAGATGGCATCTTTAGAGCTTCCCATTGCATCACCGCTTCATCCTTCATAGGGTCCGCCCTGATCCCCTCGGGATTAACCACATGACCCAGAAATTGAACTTCTCGAAGCCAAAATGCGTATTTAGAGAACTTAGCATATAACTTCTCGCTTCTAAGCATCTCCAATACTTCTCGAATATGACCGGATGTTCTTCTTCACTTTTTGAATAAATCAAGATGTCATCAATGAACACTATTACCGATTTATCCAACATTGGTCGACATACCCGATTTGTAAGGTCCATAAAGGCAGTTGGCGCATTGGTTAATCCAAAGGACATGACGAGAAATTCGTATTGTCCATAAAGCATACGAAACATTGTCTTAGGAATGTCTTGTTCTTTCACCTTCAGTTGGTGGTAACCAGACCGAAGGTCTATCCTTGAAAACTAGCGGGCACCCTGAAATTGATCGAACAAGCCATCGATCCTTTGTAACGGATACCGGTTCTTTATGGTCAGCTTATTGAGCTCGTGATAGTCAATGCACATTCGCATGCTACCGTCTTTCTACTTGACGAATAAAATCGGAGCACCCCATGGAGAGATACTCGGTCGGATGAAGCCCTTATCCAATAAATCTTGCAACTGGTCCCTTAGTTTTACCATCTCCGAAGGAGCTATACGATATGGGGCTTTAGCGACGGGTTGTGCTCCCGGTAGCAAATCAATTTGGAATTCAATTTCGCAGTTAGGGGGAACACCAGTCAGGTCATCAGGAAAGACATCAGGAAATTCATGCACTACCGGCACATTTGATAATTGTGGCTCTGGCGCATCCACACCTTTTACATAGGTCAAGTAAGCGCTACACCCACGTCTCAAGTACTTTTTAGTTGTGATCATCGAAACGACCTTCGGTACACAACACATCTTATCCCCACGAACCGTAATAGATCTACCATCAGGCACTGTTTGATGTAATACCTTCTTTCTACATACTATATTGGCTTCATAGCTAGCCAACCAATCCATGCCTAACACCACATCGAAACCTCCTAAGGCCATAACATGCAACCTAGAAGGGAACTTACAATCTTCTAACTCAATCAGGCAATCCTCAACCACTTTAGTTACGTTAGTGGACTTACCAATGGTTGTTTATACATAGAAAGGCTCATCTATATTTCTACTTTTATCATGCAATAAATGAAAAAAGGCAACAGACACAAAACTGCTACTAGCACCAGAATCAAAGAACACAGAAGCATATTCAGGGTCTACCAGAAACATACCTGAAACTACTTCTTGATCTGCCCTGGCCTCCTCGTGAGTTATGTTGAATGCCCACGCTTTTGCCTTTGAACCGTCACCCTTTCCCTTATCTCCAGCTTAAACCATTCCTGATCCTCCTAATCTTCCTTTCTTGTAGTCCCTCTCCATATGTCCCATCTCACCACACTGGTAACGCTTCACCTCTTTGCAATCCCTAGCATAGTGGCCCTCGCCCCCACATTTAAAACATTTTCCAGTCCCAACTCTACACTCCCTCGAATGACCTTTTTCACATTTTCTACAAGCACCTCCTTCACCAGTATTTCCCCGTCTGCCTGACTGATCCTCAACCCTCATCCTCTTCTCTCCACTCCTGAAGTTATCACCTCCGTACCTCTTCCCATTTCCATTCTTGTTCCCACTCCATTTCTCCACCTTTTTCTGTATATACATTGGATCTCTCTCATTGTACAACCTCCTAGCTAAATCCACCATAGAACTAAACGTGCATGGTCTAGCCGTAATCATGTGCCTCCTGATATCCACAGGCAAACCCGTCATGTATCTTTTGATCTTCTTCGATGCAGGTGTTACCATGTCTAGCACAAGCCTTGCAAGTTCATTGAACTTGGAGGTATACTCTTGATGAGTCATGTTCCCAGCCTCCAAATACAATAATTCCATCTCAATCTTGTCTATTTTCCGATGGGGACAATACTCCTCCAGCACTAACTCCTTCAACTCAGACCACTTCATTTTGGCTATGAATCGCTTGCCTTCAGCCTGGACAATATTGTCCCACCAGCACAATGCTGAGTCAACGAAAGAATGAGTGGCAAACTTAACTTTTTGATCTTCTCGACACTCACTGATTTCTAGCACTACTTCCATCTCTTTGACCCAACGGTGAGCGGTAGTAGCATTGCCATTACCGTCAAAGGTCGGGGGATTGCACCTTTGAAATGCCCCATAGTTGCACCCCTTATTTGTCACTCTCTCAGACTCCTCATCAGTTTCGTCATCATGGACTACCACCTTATAGTTTGATGGCTCCTCTTTAGATTCCTCCGTCCTCCCAGTGGACCTTCTAGTTTTTTTCTCATTTTCCTTCCCCTTCTTATCAGCTTTCTATCCATCCTTGACTACTTTGATAACCTCGGTCACCACCAAGGATAAGACATATTGCATGACAATGTAGACTTCATGGCGATAGCCTCCTTTATAGTGGATTTGAGAGTGGCTGATCCCTCACCCTCGAGGTGACTATGGAGGTCTGACTCCTCATGAATAGTCTCAAGAGCCTTAGCTTTGCTCTGGGTGACACGTGGCTCAATAGTACGCCCACCACGAGCACCTCCTTGAGTTGCCTTCCCTAATTTGCTACCAGCCATAACTAATTCCTATAAGATTCGAACACCAAATTGGTTATTCAAGATAATTGCCAGATCATTATAAGTATGGTAAGTCCTTAATTAAAGTGGCCAAGTGTGATTAACTACTAACCTTACTCTCCTGTCCCAAACAATCACTATCATAACACATCTCAGTATTCAAATCTAGAAGCACATTGAACATATAGCACACACACATAATCCTAGTTTTACTTGAAAACTTTTACCTGATGACACGTAGATACTTGGATTGGCATTCTTCATTCGGTCCCATTTTCAGTTTAGGTTTTCAAAATTACTTACGAAATTCTCTTAAACTTTGGCTCTGATACCAGCTTGTAAGGCCCCATTCCCGGGAAGCCTTATAGTTGGTTAATCATAGCATAAAATCATATTAATAACAAAACAATGCAGCGGAAGTAATTAGACATTCTTTTAAAACTTGGAAATCATATTGTACTCATACAGTTGTTCTTCTTTTGTAAACAAAACATAGTACTTTTTCTTAAATTACAATAAAAGATTTCGTAAACAAGAATGCCATCCGTTGTTATCCATGTAGCTCCCTGGTGCCATCCTCAGCATCAGCATTTATGTGCCAACTATTATGCATAAAAGTTAACTTTGCTGAGTGAGTTCTAGTTTAGGTAAATAAGAAAATATACACTTTATCCTTCATACAATGACCATGCATACATCATAGTACATAACATTGCGTCTTAATAAGAATGTTCATTATCTTTCATTCTTTCATATCTTTCACTTCATAAATGACATTGCACAAAGAAAGAGCTCCATGTTGATCGACAACAAATGTCGATCCCTATCGGTACACATCATCATCGTAGCTAACTCCTGACAGTTGATCCACACTGCAAGGCACATAGCCCGCTCATGAATACGGATCAATCATCATACATCAGACTCACGTATGTGAAGTCTATCATAGTGCTTACAAGACTTTTCATCATCAAAAGGGCCCAGGGTTAACATTCATTAAGTTTCACTTTTCATTCATATCATCTTCCATTTTAATATATAATATTTAACTTATTAAGTACACAGCCTATCAAGTACTAGTCATCATAAAACATAACCGACCCTCTACGGGACAGCAGGGGTTCGGGGGCGGCAGACCCTAACAGCGGGGTCCTAGGGGTAGCAGTCCCTAGTGGGGTCCAAGGGAAAACGGTCGTGGCTGGGGTCGTGCTGCCAGGTCAGCGCGAAATGTTTTTTTGTTTTTAAACATTTATATAACACATTTCTTTATAGAAAAATCGATCTTCGTGTTAAAACCTCAAAAAATCTCGGACATTTAAAAACGTTTATTTAGAATGCATAATAACCCCAAAAATGGAAATACTTACAAATAAGGGGATCTTGAACTCACCTGGACACCATGAGTAACCTCTAAACTAAGCTTTCTATGCTAGGATCACACTACATAGCCTATAGATAAGTTAACACTTAAAGGGGTTAATTTCTGACTAAATTCGCTGCTATTTTCGTTGCCAGATAAGCAGTTTCCCTGGCAGTTTTGCTGACAATTTCGCAACCAGTTTCGCAGCCAGTTTCGCTGTCAGATTCGCTGTCAGTTTCGCTGTCAGTTTCGCTGTCAGTTTCGCTGTCAGTTTTCCTGACAGTTTTACTGCCAGTTTCGCATGGCAGTTTCGCCCAACTTTCGTTCGAATTCCATGTCTACGAAACTACGTGCGAAACTATAGTTTCGCAGGGAATCTTCATAGTTTCACAGTTTGAATATGCAAATTTCACTGGATGCACAGACAATTTCGCAGATCGCATAAAAATTACAAACCAGCCCGTTTTTAACCCAAAATCACAACTTTTTAAGTCCAATATCTTAGTTAATCATCCATGAGGCTATATCTAAGCTTTTTACATGTTTTCATACGTAAAAATATGACCATTATGTGATTCTTTTCAACTTTTCAAAACCCAGAACCCTAGAATCCGGTTGATCTAAAGAAGGGTTTAGAGGCTGATTCTTTCCTGGATTTGTTGCTTCTTTCTTACGGTTTGATGCTCCAACACCCAGATTTTCAATCTCTTAACCATTGAAGGTTCAAATCTTAAGTTTCCTTCACTTTCTCTCTCTATGGATTTGGGAGCTAGGGTTTCAAATTAGAGGGATGGTGGCTGGTTATGTAGGTAAAAGGGTTGATTACGGGCCCTTAATAACTTAGGCTCTTGCCCATATGCCTAATTAGCCCATAACCTATTTTCTTCCTTTATTAAATACCCACTAATTAAGCCCATTATCCTCCATGACTCGTTTTGACTTTTCAGGGTGTTACACATCATTAACAAGAAATCCATATAAGGAGGATGTTAATTTCTTGGTGGAATAATCATCTCCTTGTAATGCAAGAAGCAATCATGTGTCTTTACATCAGCTGTTGAAGCTGAATACATTGTTGCTGCAAGGTGCTATGCTTAGTTGTTATGGATTGAAAATCAGATGTTAGACTGTGGTTTTAATTCAAGGAGACTACTGTCCATATAGAAAACAAGAGTTCAATTTCTATAAAAGAAAATCTAGTCAAGCACTCCAAGACAAAGCACATCAACATCAGGTTCCATTTCATTTGAGATATTCATTAGGAAAACTTAATCAAACTAGTCAAAGTCAATTCAAATGAACAATATGATGACTTGTTCACCAAATCTTTTGATCAACAATGGTTTAAGTATTTAATCATAGCAATTTGGATGATTAACATTGACGAGTCTATCTCTTTTGAAATCATTTTTAAAATATGTCTTGTATGTGTTGTCTTCATACAATCTAAGACCGGTTACAAAAGGTTTTTCGTAAAAATTTCTAAGTATGAATTTTCTGAAAAGAAATTTACCCTTGAAAGATATCTATATCTATATTAAGAAGCCAAATTCCTCTATAGAAGTATTCTCTTCCAAAGAGTTTTCCACCTCGGAATAAAATTTGATTATAGATCAAATCTACTTCCAAAGTTTACAAACTTCTATTTTTGGAAGAACACTTTAGTCTCGGAAGCAAACATGTCTTTGAGACATGGCTTGCCTTCGGAAGTAAAAGTAGACCCAGAAGACATTACTAGGAAACATAACAGCTTTCTCTCCAAAGGCATTTTACTCTCGATAGAAAACTTTACTATGTACCGAAAATCTTTGGGTCCCACTCTGTAAAAAGTAAAATTTTATTGATGCTTTATAGAATATTTTAAATGGTTTATATTACCACCCTTGTCAAATCGAAACCTAAATTGTCCTTTCACCTTATCAATTTGATCTTTTTACCCCCCATTTAAAAACTTCTAACTCTCTTTTATTTATGTTCTTTACCTTCGTGAAAACCCGATTCTTTCCACTATCGTATTCTCCACTTAATCTTAAATTACTTCAATCAAACAGTACTTTCAGAACAATGGCATTGAATCCTCAACGCAATCAAGAAATTGTCCTTGATTCTGCAAAGGATGCCAATTTTGCTCCAATCATCTAATTTCTATCATAATATACATACTTCACAACCCTCACTATTAATCCAACTATCTACTCAAACCTCATGGCCGAATTCTAGGCTCATGGTCAAAAGGAGCAACTAAATGATGAAAGGGTCATCAACTCAAGGATCTACAGGTGGGAACTCATCATCAGTGAAGCATCAAAACTCTATGATAAAGGAGCCCCCATCAAATTTCACAAGTCTATTTTGGAGAACATTTACATCCAGATGGGATAAGATGAAATTGTTAGAAAGTCCATTGTATACAAGTTCAACTTCTCCTATAGCTGGATGGTCTTGCTACATATTGTCTTCCATAACCTATCCAACAAATCGGGGGGATGGGATCAAATCCTATAAGATTTGGGTTGCCTAGTTCATGAGTTGGTAAGGCCTCTACTTCAACTACTCATGATTTGTGCTAAACAACCTAAGAGGCAATATCACTAGGGATCCATTTTATATGTATCCACGGTTCATTTAGCACATAATCAAGTATGAGCTTGACAAGGACAAGCTACAATATGAAGACATTTTACTGGTCCCTAACATGAGGTCGGGCATCTTAAAAACATTGAAAAAGTTTTCCACCAACTTCATCAGAAGGTTTAATGATCTTCTTATGGGTATGCTTGACACAAAAACTCCTGGTGACATCCATATAGACTGAGCAGGTGATGAACCCATACTAGACACTACCATTACAATAATCACTTTTTTCCATCGAATAAAATTCATGTACAAAATACACCTCAACGAACCCTTGTTCAGTTTTCCTTAATGGAATAAGTCTATGTCGTTCAATTTGAAACAGATAGAGTAGAATTCAGGGCTACCACTTAACCAGAGGTCCAATCATCATCCATAATTGACCTTAATATTAGTGTTGAATCTCCTTACTCTCCACCCAATAAGCTCACAACCAAAGCCATAAACCCTCATTATGAATCTAAGCACACCCTAAGCATCCTTAAAGTGACAGCTACATCACTAGCTCTTCTGCTATTACAGAGGAGCCATTAGGTGCTGACAAAGGTCCCAGGTCAATAGATATAACCTCTGTATACTTTCTTGACCTATTCACCCCATATGATGAGGATATCATGTTTCATTAGGGCCATGATATTGATCTTTCCCATCACTCTCAAGATCTATAGAGCCTCATAGAACCTCTCATATCTAGCCCACATTAGCTAGACCAAACTGAGGTGAGTCTAACTAGTGTGGAGGTTACTCAAGTTGACTTAGTTGCCACTACTAAGGGTGTCTCATTAGCCTCTCAGAAAGTGGTAACATAAATGATACTGAGTGTATGAGAACCTTTCCAATTTACACCTATGAAAAAGACATTATTATGCAAGGGAAACGAGGGTGCCAAGAAACCACAACTAGTGGGTGATGATGAGCATGCTAGGTATGTTATCTCATCTCCCCATGATTCTTCAGAAAAAGATAAGGGTAGTCTATAACTACCAGCAGAGAGCTACTTTCTAAAGTCTCAAACCTTGATGCAAAGGTTAAGACTTTAGAAGATAGGTCTATCACTCAGCCACTTGAGATTGAAAATCTCAAGACTCAACTTACTAAGAAACAGATTGGGAAATATGTTAGGCATGTACCTATTTAGGTTTTTGTATGTTCTTCCCCTAGATCATCTACTTCTCAAGATGATGCTACCAAAATAGGAGTGAATATATAGAAACAAAGAGGCATGGATCCAAGGATGCTTATTGACCTTAACAGATTTCTAACCTTATTTCTTATAAGCTCATTTATTGAACAACCATCCCCTAATATATCAAATACTACCTTTAGAGCTGAACAGCTTCAAAGATTGTGTGAACCACCTACCTTTGAGAAGGAAGTTGGTCAACCTAAGGTCTCTATTGAACCTGAGATTATCTTTAAAGGGTAAATTCAAAATGATGACGTAGCAACTAACATAGAAGGGACAGGTAGTGAAATTCCAATTACTTGTAAAGCAAAAAAAAATCCATGCTATAGAAGGAATAATTGAACTATCTTCCTTGTCTAATGACCTATTCATCACATAGGCCATTCTTTATCTAGCCTTTAAGGTAAGCAATGAGGATTTCCTTAAATATCCTTTATCTCAAACACCACAAGTTCAACTCACTCTCCCCAACCTAAATCCTCTAAGCCTGAGTCTTCAAATGTTGATCTTCCTCTGATCCTAAAACGAAAAGCAAGATGACTGCTAAAGATCTTCTAGAGGAGGAAAGGTTGGAAAAGCCAAAGAAATAACAAATAATTAACTTTGGGAAGCTATTGGCTACAAGCAGCAAAGTAGGAGCAGCCGTACATGTAGATACATGATGTTCCTAGTTTATGTGCTCAAATGTAAAAGTCTTTCATTTCTTACACTTGTGTAATATAATGACTTAATGAAATATAATATGTGTTTGATGTTTATTAATGTTTAATTATTTCATATTATTATTGTGTTAAGTATAATTTATATGCATGAACTTCATATATAAGTTTGAGGTTGTTGTGCATAGTTCTTAGTCAATAATTATTAAGAAATGTGTTCAACCTAGTTGGGTGATTATTCATGCTAATGGACCATACTTATGGACCATATGCATGAATATATCATTCTTATGGACTAGTCGCACGACTGAACCGGGAGACTGGATCAGTCATATGATTGAGACATAAGAATGACTAAGTGGTATGACTGAACTTTCATTCGAGCGTATGACTCAATCCCATGATTCAGTTGCACGACTGAACCATTCTAAGAATGCTGAACTTTACACCTTAAACCCATACCACCAGCTTTACCTACACTCTCACTCGCTGCCTCTCAACAACCACCACCACTACCTATCCTTAAACCCAAAACACAACCTCGAACTCAATCATTACCCAAACCATCCTTTGAACCATCTAAGTCCATGTCCTTATAAGAGTTCAAGGAGATTAAAAGAAAGCTCATTAACTACACAACCTTGAGTGACATTTCTTGTGAGGAAGAGTCCATTAAGCTGAAGGACTTTGATGGCTCTTCATGTTCCCTCATAAGTGATGCATTCCTTGATCTGCCTAGGGGAACACCAAACCAAGCTCTTTAACTTCAACTAACTCAGACACACTTAAAGAAGTAGAGAAGAAGTTGAGAAAGAGATTGGTGTCATAAATATGAAAATTTATTTTCTTTAAAAGCAAAATGTTTGATTTTCTAGCAAAGAAAATATTTTGTTTGTTCTTCTTTCAAAGGGAAAATTTGATAAATTTCTACTGAAGCCAAAATGTTTGGTTTTCTTTTGAGGGGAAAATTTGATAAATTTTCATCTAAGGCCAAAGTGTTTGATTTTCTTCTGAAGGGAAAATTTGATAAATTTTCTACCCAAGCCAAATGTTTGTTGACACTTCTTTAAATCAGAATGTGTGCTTAAAATGTATGTTAAAATGTACAATTTAAATCATCAATATATAAATGTTGTAATATCACTCATACGCAATATTGTGCAATAAAGTGCTATGTTTGAGTGCTTGCTTGACTTAGCTTTATTGAAATCTGAAAATTTAACATTTCAAATTTTTAAAATTGGCTGTTTATGAACATATACTACTAACTTTGATACTTTCATGTTCATTGTATATAACTTCTCTTCATTGCTCTATGAATTTGAGAAGTAGAAGAATAGAAATGAAGAACACAATGTATATATTTCTCTTGATTGCTCTATGAATTTGAAAGATAACACTTGAGTTACAAAATTCAGGAAATGGACACAAGCCTTACAATAAAAAAATAAACTAGCTATTTATACTAAATTAGTATATTCTTGCGCGAAAACAAGCTTTTGTGCGAGAACTAGTTCTCACAATACAACAACCTGTCGCGCGTTTAGTTAAATTTTTTATTTGACTTGACATTCTTCTTTACTTTAATTTCATTTCTTGAGCCTCTATGTTCAACCCTACAATCTCCCCCTAGGCTCGGTAATCAATGTTCTTCAGAAGTCCACGTCATCCACATTGTAACTACCCTCATAAGCATACATCTTGTTATCCAAGGCCTTCATAATAAACCAACCAAACTGTGCAACTAATAGATGAAAAGATTCATTAGCTATAATCGAACAAGCTTGGAACTTCATCAAATCTTCTTTTCTGTAACACCCGGTTATTTTTAAAAAAAAAGACAAGATATAAAGAATAAAAGAAAGAAAGGAAATCAAGTCCAAGTGGAAGGACTAAAAGTGTCCAAAAAGGACAAAACTTTTTAAAGTTGGTGTAAAGGTGGGCATGGCCGCCCACCCTCACCTCACTTCACCATTTTTCTCGGTTCTAGAGAAAGAGAGCAGAGAAAGCTCTCGGCTGAAGAAGAAGAGGAAGAAGAGAAGTGAATTCAAGGTTTTTATGTTTTTATGACGGGTTTTATTCCGGTTATATGCTTATGTGCTTATGTGTTGTGTTTGTGCTCGGGTGTGTGTGTGAATGGTGTTGTTCTTAGGTGTTTGAACTCATTGCAAGCGGGTTAGAAAGGAAGAACACCCAAGTTGCATTAGGTGAGTTCTAGACCCTGGTTTTTACATGTTTTAAACTATCTTTGGGGCTGAAAACATATTAAAACGATTTTACAAAGTTTATGTGTGAATACCCGTATGTATTGTGTATGTTGGATGTTGGTTCTTGAATGTTTATAGGCTACTCATGTTTAGAATAGCCAGATTATGCTTAGAACAGATGGGTTTGATGATTGGGGTTGAAAACATCCTAGAAACATGTTTTACAGGAGGCTCATGCGCCTAGATAAGTGTTCATACGCCTGAAAAATGTCTTAGAAGGTTTAAGTGTAATCCATGCACCTAAGCAGTAGCTCATGCACCTAGAAATTTTCCTTAGAAATGTTTTAAGTATAGCCCATACGCCTAGAAATGTTAGTCGGATGACTAAGTGTAGGGCTCATGCGCCCCAATAGTGCCCATGCGCCTAAGTGGCCCATGCGCCTAAGTGTTCATGCTCCTGAATAGTACCCATGCGCCTAGAATTGGGCTGGAATTGAATAAGTGTCCAGACGTCCAGGATTCCCCATGCGCCTAGGCACTCATGCACCTGCATAGTGCCCATGCGCCTGAAAGTTGCCCATGCGCCTGAAAGTTGCCCATGCGCCTAAGTGTTCCCCATGCCCCTACATAGTGTCCATACGCCTGCATAGTGCCCATACACATATGGACTTAGAATATTTTCTGATTTTTGGGGAAAAGTGTAATGTAAGTTTTGACTTAGGATATTCCCGGGGCTATGTATGTTGACTTTTTGAAGTCATTTATGATGATGTTTGATGTGCCTTGTATGATGTGATGATTATATGATATGTTCCTTGTTATGGTGTATGTTTATCTTTCCGTAGCTTTACGTGTTATGTTAATGAATAAACCGAAAGTATTATGTAACGTAAAGTGAAAGATAATGAAAAGAAAAAGGAACATGATGAATGAATGCATGCATTAACGAACGAATGAACGTAAAAAGTCTTGCAAGCAAATGTATGGAGGTGCACACCCAATGTAGGTGTTAGCTCAATGGTGTGCGGGTTAGCTACCCCAAAGG
>BJCM01076623.1:0-14312 GCA_018326385.1 Flaveria bidentis
GGTAAGAATCGACCTCTAAACCCTTCTGTAGATCAAACCCGGATTCTAGGGTTTTGGGTTTTGAAAAGTTGCAAAGAATCGCATAAAGGTCACATTTTTACGTATGAAAACATGTAAAAAGCTTAGATTTAGCATCATGGATGATAAACTAAGAGGTTGGACGTAAAAAGTTATGATTTTGGGTAAAAAACAGACTAGTTCGTGATTTTTATGCGATATGCGAAATTGTATATGCATCCAGCAAATTTGCATATTTAACCAGCGAAACTATGAGGCCTTACTGCGAAACTATAGTTCCGCAGGTAGTTTCGCAGACATGGTTTTCCAACGAAAGTGGGTGAAACTGGCAGCGATACTGGCACCGAAGATGCCAGCGAAACTGCCAGGGAAGGTGCTAGCGAAACTAGCAGCGAAACTGCTGGTGAAACAAGCAGCGAAAGTGTTGGCGAATCTAGCTGCGAAATTGCTGATCTTGCAGCGAATTTAGGCAGTTAGAAAATTAAGCCCTTAGAGTGTTAACTTGTCTACAGGCTGTGTAGTGTGATCCTAGCCTAGAAAGGTTAGTCTAGAAGTTATTCGTGCTATCCAGGTGAGTTCTAGATCCCTATTTATAAGTTTTTCCATGTTTTCGGGCTATTATGCATACTAAATTTACGTTTATGACCAAGATTTTAAGGTGTTGCCCCTTGGACCCCACTAGGGGCTGCTGCCCCTAGGACCCAGTTGTCAGGGGCTGGCACCCCCGAACCCCCATTGTCCCGCGGAGGGTCGGTTATTTTTATGACGACTAGTACTTGGTATGTTGTGTACTTAATAAGTTAAGTATTATAAATTAAAGTGAAGATGATATTAATGAAAAGCGAAACTTAATGAATGTTACCACCGGGCCCATTTGATGATGGAAAGTCTTGCAAGCACTATGATAGACTTCACTTATGTGAGTCTGATGTATGATGATGGATACGTATTCATGAGCGGGCTATGTACCTTGCAGTGTGGATCAACTGTCGGGGGTTAGCTACCGTTTACATGTGTACCGACATGGATTGACATTTGTTGTCAATCAACATGGAGCTCTTGCTTTGTGCAATCTCGATTATGATTAAAGTGAAAGATAATGAAAGAATGAAAGATAACAAACACGCTTGTTGTAGTGCAAGTAATGTTATGTACTATGATGTAAGTATGGTCATTATATGAAGGACAAGTTTATATTTTCTTATATTATTTAAAACTTGAACTCACTCAGCGAAGTTGACTTTCATGTATAATAGTTGGCAGGTAAACGTTGATGCTGAGGATGGTGCATGGAGCTATTTAGGATAGCATTCCTGTTTATGAAATATTTATTGTAATTTAAGAACAAGTAATATGTTTGTTTTTAATTAAAGGGAAAATGTATGAGTACGACATGGTTTTCTATGTTTCAAATGAATGTCTAATTATTTCCGCTGCAATGTTTTGTTATTAAACTGATTTTATGCTATGATTCACCAACTGTGAGGTTTCCCGGGAACGGGGCCTTACATATACATGTAAATACTTTAGTACTCCGTCCCGTACACAGTCCTAAAAGACTTCATATGATCAGAATCCGTTGCTGTACAACTCAACTCCATAAGCTAGAACGTCTAGAGCACCACTTTAAATGGCATTTGTGTCGAGTTCAGCTGCAGTATCTCAAGCTACCACTTCAGGATCTAACACGTCAGGGTCGTCTTGTACCCAATACATAGCACCTGAAGCCAATGATACAAAACTGAACACCGAGAATCTCGACAATGTGATAGTTGAGGTAGCAAAAGAGCACATGGATCTCTTAGCAGCTGTTGTTCACTCCTATGATGGACTAGTTGCTGGGAAAATTAGGAACTGTCATCTGGCTGATAAGGACTATGAGCAGGTAGACTAGACAGAGTTGGAGAGAATGGACATCATGTGGGCCTTAGCAAGTGCTGTCCGGAGAGCTAAGAAGTTTGTCAAGAAGACCGGATAGAACTTGATTGCCACTAAGGACACAACTTTTGGTTTTGACAATACCAAAGTTACCTGCTTCAACTGTGGGGAAAAGGGGCACTTCAAGCGTGAATGTGTGAAGCCCAGGAAGACAGGAAATGGGAATCCATTTTCATCCTTCAATCGTCAGGATAAACTCACAAGTAGTCCTACTTCGTCAAGCAATGATCCTAAAGCCTTGATGGCTCATGATGACGAAGGACAAGATTGGAGCTTTCGGTTTGTATCTCTGGCAGAATACAACATTGCTAGTGTTGAGGATCTAGATGACGACTCAGCAAGCAAAGGTGATATTGCAGTAGAACTCGCGATGTCAAACAATGAAGAAATTGCAAATATGGTCGATCACCTTCCTGAAGAAGAGATAAGCACAAAATGTTCTGAATCAACAGCACCAGAAAAAGTTGACTCTGCTTTGATGGCTGATACAACCTCACCGTTTCAGGTAAGTACCACAGACAAATTATTTGATAATCATGCATGCATTGAATGTAATAAATTTAGGGAAAGCATAGACTTAAAATTTTCTAGGTTATTAGATCACAATGATAGCTTAGTAAATGATTTACAACTGTGCATAGAAGCAAATAGAATTTTAAAACAAAATGAGCATAGTTATAAAGAAAAGATAGAACTTTTGAATAAACAACTTAGGGAAACCGAAGTTGTGGCTTTTAACCAAGCTAATAACATTAAGTTCTATTTAAACTCACTAGAAGACACTAATAAACAAAAAGCAGTTTTGGAAGTAGAAGTAAATTCATTAAAACAAAAACTACGTAGTTGGATAAGTTCTTCTCACATTGTCCAACACTTAGTAAGAGAAGACAACAATGGGGAGGGTTTGGGTTATAAAGTGGTTCCACCACCACATGAGACCTTTTTGAATGCCAAAAGCAAACCAATAAATAATGACCCAATCAAGGATCATGTGGTGTCCACTCCTCTTGTAAGTGATCCAGATTCCACATGTCAATCTATTAAATCTGGCACTAAACAAAAAGAGACCACGTCAAAATCAAAAGGTAAAATTCCTATTGCTAATCTGGATAAAAAATTTGAGAAGGTTAAGGTAAAGTCTAGTTCAACCACGTCTATTTCTGAACCCAAAAATACCAAAAAAGTTAACCAATTACGTGCTTCATGTCTAAGTCCAGATAAACAAAAGGGTAAAGATGTTGAAAAGGGTCAAATAGCAAATGTTGTTAAACAAGTTAAAACCTCTAAACAACAAGTGTCAAAGCCCAAACCGAATAAAGTCACACGTGTGTCACACACTTCTCCACAAAAACAGTTACACCAACATATCGAAAGTAGATCTTGCTACAACTGTGGAAAGTATGAACACATCGCGTATTACTGTGCTTATTATCAGACTCCAAGGAAAAAAGATGAACATTTTGGTGCTAAACAGACCTCATCCAAAAGAAGCTCCATGACTCCACCAAAAAGAGTCAGTGAACCAAAATTTCAACCTATTAGCCAGTCGTCAGTTTATAATAAACAGGACTTACATAAATCTAGCTTATGGAAAGAGAAGTCCATCCTTGTATCTGATAATGAGAACAAGAAGACAACAGATCTTCCCTCACCCTCAAAAGGCCAATGGGTAGAACTTATGATGTGTGATGCCTCTGGGTCACCCAATCCAGTTAAGGCTTCGGTTCCTAACCTCAACTAATGATTTCCATTGTATGTGCAGGGTGTTCAGTATAGTGCTGATACTAACACTTGGATCGTAGATAGCGGAGCATCAAGGCACATGACTGGAAACCGGCACTCCTGTCAAACGTCAAACAAATTAAAGGAGGTCATGTTTCATTTGCTGGAAACAAAGGAGGTTACATCACAACTCAAAGGGAAGTAGGTAACCAGAAAGTGAAGTTTCAAAAGGTAAACTACGTTCAACAACTTCAAAACAACTTACTCTCTGTATCCCAAATATGTGATAAAGGATTTAAGGTAGTATTCGACAATAAGAAGTGCTATGTCCTGAAAAAGGACTATGTGATCCCAGAGGACCAAGTCATCATGTTTGCCTCAAGATATAATGATCTTTACGTCTTGGATCTATTAAAGGCCTCCATAATGGATCATCAAGTTCAGTGCTTCTTGTCAAAGGGTACGGAGAAGGATTCAATCTCGTGGCATAGGAGAATGGGACACATCAATCCACAGAAGATGAATCACTTGATCCAGAATGATCTAGTGTGAGGAGTAAACGTCAAAAACTTCCAACTCCTGGATTTTTGTGTCGCCTACAAGAAAGGCAAACCGACGAAGAAGTCTCATAAGGAAAAGAGAGTTCATTCCATTGAACTGCCTCTTGAGCTTCTTCGCATGGATCTATTTGGTCCAGTCAGTACAAGAAGCATCGCAGTCGACTTGTACTGCTATATAGTTACAGATGACTACTTAAGATTTTCTTGGGTGATGTTTCTGAAATTAAATTCAGAAACATTTAAGTCATTCAAAGAATTGGTGACTACACTTGAGTAACTCTACAAGCTGAAGGTAAGATAAGTACGCTCAGACAACGGAACCGAGTTCAAGAACCAATGGATGGAGGCTTTCTCCAAAGAAAAGGGAATTGTGCACCAATTCACTTCTGCCTACACTCCTCACATGAACGGAGTTGCTGAGAGAAATAATCGTAGCTTATTAGAGACAACATGAACAATGCTAGCAGACTCGAAACTACCCATCCAATTTTGGAATGAGGCAGTTGCCAATGCGTGTTACACATTAAACCAAGTTCTAGTGTTAAAACGTCATTGCAAGATGTGTTACGAGTTACCTCAATGAAGTAAACCAAATCTAGAGTATCTCAAACCGTTTGGCGCACCTTGCACCCTATTGAAGAAAACTCAGGAGGGCAAGTTTAGCGAGAAGGCTGAAGAGGGAATCTTTCTAGGATACAACATACCGAATAAGAGAGTTTACAACAACTCAACGGGTTAAGTAGAAGTATGGTGTAACATGGACGTTTAGAGATACACCACCCCCTTGCTAGAAAAGGACCCGCATTCTTTTTCGACTATGATGATTTCATCAAGTCCTTCAACATTCCTCTTCCCACTTCTGATGATGAGTTAGCAACCAAAATGATGTATGATGTCTTAAACACACCATCACCAGACTCAACATCATCTGGTTCACAAGGTGAATCGCCTAACCATTCAGGGGGCACTCGAGGTAAGTGAATCCTCCTCTGACGATGAAGTCGTGGAGAATGATTAGAACGATCAGGAGCAATAGGTTCCTACTACTGCAAGTCCACAAGCATCTAACGTTGATGCCTCTAAGTCTTTGGAACCTCACACTCCTACTGCCTCAGATACGGAACCAAACGTTCATAATCTCTATTCTGAGGTAGTTGTTCCCATCACTACTGGATCACACCTCAATGTCTATAATCCTCTAGACAATGTCATTGGGGATGTCAGATCAGGAGTTCAAATAAGAAATCAGTTGTATTCAGCTGATTATGCCTCGCTAATGGAAAAAGGATACCTTCACGATCGTGGATATCTTTGTTTTGTGTCTCAGTTTGAGCCAAAATACACCAGTGAAGCCCTAAATGATGAGGCATGGCTGAGTGCCATGCAAAAAGAACTTCTTTAGTTTAATAAGTTAGGTGTATGGACACTTGTAGATTGACCTAAAGGTGCTAAGGTCATTGGCACCAAATGGGTCGAAATGCAAGAAAGATGACCAAGGAGTTATAACCAGGAACAAGGCTCGACTATTAGTTCAAGGATTTCTACAAGTCAAGGGAATTGATTACAATGAAGTATTTGCACCTGTGGCGAGGAAGGAAGCCATCTGTGTCTTTCTAGCCTATGCCTCTTACATGAAGATTAAAGTCTATCAACTGGATGTAAAGAGTGCATTTCTTCATGGTCAAATCCGAGAAATAGTGTATGTCAGTCAACCCAAAGGATTTGAGGATCCATATCATCGGGACAGAGTTTACATACTGGATAAGGCTCTCTACGGGCTTCATCAAGCCCCGAGAGCATGGTATAAAAAATTCTCAACTCACCATGTGAAACACGGATTTAGCAGAGGTGTAATTGACTGTACACTGTTCATCAAAGAAAAGGATGGTGATCTACCGCTTCTTTAGATTTATGTTGACGACATAATCTTCGGTTCCAAGAACAAAGACTTATGTAAAGAATTTGAAGTAGTATTAAAGGCAGAATTTGAAATGAGTGCCATGGGAGAGATGAAGTTCTTTCTCGGGTTACAAGTAGATCAAACACCAAAGGGGATATTTCTACATCACACCAAGTATGTAGGGGATATTCTCAGTCGGTTTGACATGGAGAATGCATCCGCAGCTGGGACTCCACTTGCTACAAACCATGATGTAACACCTAACGAGAATGGTGATCTGGTCGATGCCACCATGTACCGAGGAATGATTGGATCCCTTATGTACCTCACTGCCTCAAGAGCTGATATCATGTATGCGACGTGTCTTTGTTCAAGGTATCAGGCAAAACAAAAAGTAAACCATCTTATAAGGGTCAAGAGGATATTTCATTATCTAAAGGGTAAACCAACACTTGGGTTGTGGTATCCTCATGATGATGATTTTGAGCTTACCACGTACAGTGACTCGGATTATGGCGGCTGCAAAATGAACTACAAATCCACCTCAGCACGTTGTCAATTCTTTGGGAGAGGATTAGTCACGTGGCAGTGTAAGAAGCAGACATCAGTTGCGTTGTCAACTTGTGAAGCTGAATATGTTGTTGCGGCAAGCTGCTGTTCTCAAATCATCTGGATTCAACAGCAAATGTGGGACTACGGTTTGAAATTTTCGAACAACCCTATATTTGTTGATAATTCTACTGCAATAGCCGTTACCAAAAATCCTGTCCAACATCCTAATACCAAACACATCGGCATTAAATATCACTTTCTATGTGATTGTTTTGAAAAGAATCTAATCGATGTTTTTAAAATAAATATGGATTTCCAACGCGCTGACCTCTACACAAAAGCCTTTGATAAACCACGTTTTCCATATATGTTAGAGGTAAACGGTGTTAAAAAGAAAAGTGATGTCATTCCGGAAGATGAACATGTTTAGTCCGATGCGTCGAGTCCATTTTTCTTATATTGTATTTTATTTTATTTAATTAATTTTAGTGTTTTTATTTGTTCACCTATTAAAATCCTAAAACGCAAAACCAGTTTCAATTTTAGCATTTTAGGGGGAGAATAGGTTATGTTAAAAAATAAAAAATAAAAACGAGGGAGGAGGACAGTGATAGTGAAAAGAAACGAAGATTGTATATGTGATACTAATTTAAAATTTTTGGAAAATGATAGTACACGGGAACAAAGAATTTGGGACTCTAAATAAATTAACTGTTAAAGATGCAAAATTTGAAGTATAAGTTTGAGAAGTCTATGCAATATAAAAGGAAAATGATAGTAAAACTAGTTGCTTCTAAGATAACATAGAGAAAGTAGATCTAGAGGTTGCTAGACCACTACATGATGTGTCAGTAGATTCAGCACAACAGATGAGTAGATCTTATTGGTGATTCCAAGTTCAAACTAAGTTGTTCAACTAGCTATGGATTATCATCTTATCCCTATTTAACACAATCAACAAAGTTTCAATAAGGGGTGACGAGCAAATAAACGCCACAAATGTGTGCGGATGACCAAAAAAATAAGCAAAGCACATAAAAATAGCAAAATGCAATCAAACTAATAACCTAGGTTGTTGGTGCGATATGTGCTAAAAGAAAAAAATATTGCTCAAATAAGAAGATAGGTTGTTTGCCTCTCTACTGTGCGGTGGCACTGACCTGAGGATAAGCACAACCTAAATAATCAAGAATTCACTGTTGTTTGCGCCTCTCTGTTGTTGGGTGGCACTGACCTGAGGCTTTGCGTCCCTTTGAAAGCTCTTAGAATAGTTTCTTCTTGTCAAAATACCTGTAGACCGCTCAAAAATCTCCATAGGAACGTTCATTACAATATAAGTGTGAGATACACAAATGCTTGTGCAGAATCGTTGAAGGTGTTTCACTTACAACAAAACAACACAAAGAGGAGATTAACTAAACTTAATCAAACAGTAAACTGGATTAACCAAGGTAAGATACTAAGAACACAAGTAATGTAAGAGACAGAACCAAAGAACACAAGTATATGGTTTTCAAGAATGCATTATATTGCGTTCTCTATGCTCTATTACAAGTGTTACAAAGCATAATTCAAAGATACAAGAACAGGAGATACTTATACTACATCCTACAACCGGCTATACTTTAAAAGCTAGCTGGATACAATTGACTAGACACAAAACAAAATAAATTGTAGAGTCAAAAGGTAGATTGCCTTTTGACTAGTGACTATGACATGCCATAGGTCACATCCTTTTCTATTACAAAAAAGGATAAAGTACATAAAGTAGAAAGTTTAAAAACTCAAGACCTCAATGTACAGTTACCGAAAGCATGGACCTTTTCACCAACTCATGTAAGTTGGTGATATTACAGAGGTGCAGTGAAAAGGTGTCCAACTTTATGGAAAAGTACATCAGATAAAGCATGTGTTAAAAGTATTCGGAAGAAATCTGTTTTCATGAGTTGAAGCTTCGGAAGACTTTGTCTTTGAGGCTTCGAAAGACTTGTTATTTGGCTTCGGAAGATATTGGTCTTGGCTTCGGAAGATTTCACACTTAGAATATTTCTGTTGTATGTGTGAAACTTCCTAAGCATTCTTCTTCAATGCACTTGTGCAGCATGCAGGATAGACATTGGATGTTTAGGTTGCATCAGCCTTTTCATTGATCTCTACAAACTCCCCCTAGGCTGATGCTACCAAAACACTTAGTAGACTTTAGATTTCAATAGTCCTCATTAGGATGATCACCAATCCTTTTGTCATAAGGTGACCAGGATCCTTCATACTGTCAAAATGTCTTCTCATATCAAAGAGGTCATGTAGAGGCAGCTAAAACATATCTTTCCATGTGTAAATGTCTTCGGTGCCTTGATCTCTAATTACATGACATCTTTCTGGATTTGTGGTATATGTCCAAGACAAGATGGGTCTTCCTGATGCTAGAGGAGCTGTTTGAATTGGAGTTGATGTAGCATCCTCTAGCTGCACAACCTCAGGATGTTTTGACTCATCCTAGAGTTTAGAAGTGGGTGCAGTCTTCTTCTACTTTAGCTTTGGTTTAGAAGCCACCATCTTCTTTCTCTTTACAGGTTTTAACTAAGAAGACTGGCCTGCAGTACCAGATTGATCATCACTGTCTTTCTCAGTTGGGATTTCCTCTCTCTTAGGCTCAGAAGGAGAAGGAGGTCGACCCTGCTGTGGATCAGAAGATGAAGCTTCCTGAGTTTCAGCAGGAGGTACAGGTTGTGTTGTCTCTAGTTGTTCAACCTTAACCTCCACTTTAGGTGGAGCTTGACTTAAAGTGGAGTGTAAGTCAATGAGCTCTCCACTTTTGATCTTCTGCTTGATCACCCTACTATGCTCATCCATAGTGGATAGAGACATGGGGCCAAGTCTCCTTCTGGAGAATCCATATAGCTTCAAGAAACTCATCATCCTTTGCCTATCAGCAAACTTCTTTATGCTCTTTTGGATGATAGCTCTTGATTTTGCAGCTTCTACCCTTAGCTTCTTCTTAGTTATCTTTCTGTCTTTGATTATCTCAAGTTCAAGCTATTTTAAGTACTCAAACTCAAGATAGTCATAGAACATGGGAAGTAGTGCATCTGCCTGATAGAAGCCTGTGGCACTCAGGTTGTTGATCATCTTGATCCTTTCTTCTTCTTTGTCTACCTAAGGTTCTTGTTGAACCACATCTTCTTGTGCAGGACTTTCTTGAACTGGGGAGAGGGTAGGCATATCCTTGTACAGTCTTTTTCTTCTTCTCTCTTCTTTGACTTGTACTAGAAGCACTGCATCTTCTGCCTCCTTCTTCTCCTTTGACCTTTCCAGATCAACCATTTCATTTAACTCTTCTAAGGGGAGAGAGATGACAATGTCTATGTCATAGTTCCTTGTTTGCAGTAAATTTATCCTGACTACCCTTAACTCATCATTCTGAGTATTTGGTCTGGGGGCAACCCTGATAGCAGACTCAATAAATCTTGAAGACTCAACAGAGGAACTTTCTCCCCTCAGCCTCCTTTTCCTCTCTCTCTCCTTCTCCTCAATCTCCTCAGATGTCATCTTTCTTTTCCCTTTGTCACTCACAGACCTTTATGACTCAGGGTGGAGAGAGCTTTGGCCTTCATTGCTTGTTGTAGCATCTAAGCTCTGGCTAGAGAGAGGTTGAGAAGCACCTTCACCGGCAGGTGTCTCAATAGGAGTGTGGATCTCTACAGTAGTTGATGATAATGAGACAGGGGTCTCAGGTTCTGCCACTGGGCCTTCGGTCAAGGTTTACCCTATGAAACTAATCTTAGTGTCTGTCTCAATATCCAGTTGACCGATGGTATTACCTGATTGCCTAAGTCTCATTCTTAAGCTAAACTCTGCAGTGATCCTGTCTTGGATTCTTTGAGCCAGTCTGTCCGCTTTTCTTGATTTGCTTGGATTGACAAGTGGCATGTTGACTAAATCCAGACCTTCATAGTAGTTCAAAGTCTAAAAATTGAATACTTCTAGCTGTCCTTGAACTCTTATGATGATTAGGGCTTTCCTGTTGTTGTCATACCTCCACCCAAAGATGTGATTGGAAGATGGTGAAGATGACATAGCCCTTGGTATCCCATCCTCAAACAAACTCTGTATGAAGGAGTCTGTGTAGTCCCCATCAATGCGAATTTGAGGAGGTTGCTGAGAATGCACAATTCGAAGTGAGGATGGTGAGTGCTCAATGTCAACTCTCTCTGAAAAACTCCCAGGTTCTGCAGCTATGATGATTTTCTCCCCCTTTTTGGTAGCATCACCCACTTGCATAGGTGAGCTAGAAGATAGGTCAATCACATCCACGGGTTCTTGTGTTCTTGGTTGAGCTCTTCTTAAGGGTCTCCCAGCTAGTTTTTCCTTAAGATATGAAATCTCAAGTTGCTGATAATTGATCCTGTTATGTAAGGTAACCTTTGAGACTAAGTAAGTGCATGTTTAGTCAGTTTGTGCACCTTTAGTCTCAGATTTCCCTCATCCTCATCATAAGACTCATTAGGGGATGAGATGATTGGACCAAAGTCCTCTCTCTCACCACCAGCTTCAGGTTCTTGGCTGTTGGTTTTCCTCTGCTCACTCGTAATCTCAGTTGAGATTTCAGTGGGCTGAGTTGCCATGGTTGAGGTCGTAATGATGTAATCACTTTCAGAAGTGAGAGCCTCTTCCATATGGACATCCTGAACAGGTTCAGAAGTGTCCACCTCAGTTGTAGGTGATTGATGTGGGATAGATGTAGGAGACTCAGGAGCATTTATCTCTCTTTGAGTAGGGGTAAAGAAGAGAGACTCATTATACTCACAAAAACCTAGATCTTCATTAGTATAGAAGTCAAGGTGGGGAATTGGTTGGTTAAGATCTATAGGCTGGGGATGGTAACTATCCCCTGAAGGTTGATCACTTTAGTGTTGAGACTCAAACTGATGGCTTTAGGCTTTTGGGCTAATGAACTCATCAGGCTGAGCATGAGGAACCTCAGCACTGATTATTGAAAAGATGGGAGTGGCTGCTCCTCAGGAGAAGTGGGAGCTCCAGTGGCCACTTCTTCCTATATGGGTGAGTGTATGGGGACCTCCACAGACTGAATAGCCATTGCATGGGTTTGTTTGGATTTTCTTTTGTAAGTGATGGTGATTTGAGGCTGTGTGGGTGGGTGGGAGGTAGTAGGTGTGGGCTTAACACTAGCTTGTGCTGCTAGGTTGTCACCTTGAGCAATGAGCTCTAACATTTTTGGGACGATGGTTGTTTCTACCCAAGAGAAGACAACAGTGGGCTTTCTCAGTATTTTAAGGATGTCAGGCTTCATTTGTCCCAATTTAAGAATGTTACCTGTTTCCCTCAACTGTGAGCCCAGTTCACAGTTAAGAATGTACTGGACATATCTAGGAAACATGTAATACTCTAAGGAGTTTAAATTAGCTAGTAAATTTGTATAAACAAACTGAGAATACCTGAATTTGACCCCCAGAACCATTCCATGGATTATGAAGGAGAGATCCTCAGGATTCTGGTCCCATCCACCATGCATTTTAGATAAGTTATGGATGACCACATGGAGCAGGAATCTCCACTGGGATGAGACCATCCCTTTCCTAAAGGTCTTTACAGAGAAATCTCCCTCATATCCCATCTGCTCAAAAGAATGATTGACAGCTTTCTTTGGGAAGAACACCTCACCTTCTTTAACCACCAGCTGAAGATGCATGTTGATAATGGCCGAAGTGATGAAGAATGTTCTCCCATGTACTATGGCAGACAGTGCCTTCTCCCCATCCTTAACAACCTCTTGGCTAGTTTTCCAAAATTCTAGCAGATGATCCTTATAGAGTGGAGGATCAATGGTTAGGGAGGTGAAGTAGTTAGACAAAGCTAAGAATCAACAAACCTCTGAGAAATGAGGATCTTTCTCAGAGCTTAATAGAGCAACCTGATTATGTTGTCTATGTAGCTGCATGGTAAAGTTGGGATCATTTCTATGAGCAAGGTTTGCCATTTTGAGGTAGCTTAAAGATGAAGAAAGAAAGAAGAAAGAAATTTCAGAGAGAAATTTGGGTTTTTAGGTTTGGAGGAAGAAAAAATGATAGAAAGAGGGGGAAACCATTGGGTTTATATGTGAGAGGGGTTTCAGATAAAGTTTAATGAAAGAGGATAAACTTTGAAATCCAGATGTAGGTCCCACCTCTGAAAAACTAGTTTAATTTTGCTCAAAAAGTAGTTTTCTTGGAAGTCAAAAAGGTTCCGAAGGTAAATTATCTTCAGAAGTTTTAATTAAAAAGCTTCCGGAGCTAAAAATAACTTCGGAAGAATTTCCTGAGAGTTTTTAGAATTTTGCTAGGGAAGAGAAATTAAAACTTGAGTGCTTTGTATATATAAAACAACAAAGCTTCCAAGAGTTATTTTTGTTTCAGAAGTAAAATGGTCCTTGAAAATAAGTAATTGTCTGAGACAAGTATTTAAGCTTCAGAAGATAGAACAAAGAACTCTTCCGAAGGTAAAATTTTTCCAGACTGTTATTTATTTTGAAGACATAATTTGCTTCCGAAGTTAAAAGCATAACTTCCGAAGTATTAGAAATTTTCAAAATTCTAAGGAAAGTCTTCAAAAATAAATTTTCATCCAAAGAAAACATGAGCTTATGAAAGTGATGAACTAGACAACTTAGGACACACATATTTTTAAGAAATAATAAGAATTAGTTTTAAGAAAAATCTACTCAAAGTTAATCATCCCAATAGCTTATATAAGATATTTAAATCTCTGTTCATCAAAAGCCTTTGTAAACAGATCAACATATTTTTCATTTGTGTGAACTTTGACTAGTTTAATTAATCCCTTTTCATAGTTATCTCTTATTAAATAATACCTGATATTGATGTGCGTTGTCCTTGAGTGCTGCATAGGGTTCTCTGTGATTGAGATGGCACTATTTTTGTCTATGTGAATGGGAGTCTCCTTGAAGTTTAACCTATAGTCTAGCATCTGACTTTGAATCCAAAGCACATAAGCACAGCAGCTTGCAGCAACAATGTATTCAGCTTCAGCAGTTGATGCAGAGACACATGATTGTTTCTTGCATTGCCATGAGACAACCCTTCCACCAAGGAACTGGCATCCCCCAGATGGAGACTTTGCAGTCATGTTGCAACCAGCATAATCACTATCTGTATAAGCATACAGATTGAAGTCAGGATTCTTACGATACCATAAACCAAGTGTTGATGCACCTTTGAAGTATCTTAGAATCCTCTTGACAGTGATGAGGCGAGACATCTTAGGGTTAGCTTGATATCTTGCACAGATGCATGTAGCAAACATGATATCAGGCCTCCTAGCAATAAGATACATAAGAGATCCAATCATAGCCCTGTATAAGTGCTCATCTACACACTCCCTATCAAGATCAGGTCCAAGGGAGTGGTTTCTAGCTATGGGTGTCTTAGTAATCTTACAATCAGTCATATTGAATCTCTTGAGTATGTCCTGACATACTTTAACTGACTTATGAAGATGCCATCTTCAACTTGCTTCACTTGAATTCCCAAAAAGAAATTGAGTTCCCCCATGGCACTCATTTCAAATCTATCTTTCATCAGCTTCTCAAAGTCTTTGCAGAGCTT
>BJCM01076624.1:0-37350 GCA_018326385.1 Flaveria bidentis
GAACACACTCAGGACATACATTCATCAGTTTCATTTTCTTTTGCATTGAACATTTGTCTTGACATAACATTTTTAGACTTTTAGTCTTGGGTTACATTTCAGTTTTATGCTTCCGCATTGATATTCATTTCATTTATGTTTACTCTGATTTAATTCAAACGTTAATTTTAAATTCATATAGTGTCGTTTGATATGACCGTGTCTAAGATACTGGTTTGTCACAAGCTTAACGGTAAACCCCGTTTGTAGAAATTGAGGGTGACATTCAATAATATCATAAATGAAGTTTTACATCTCAAACAATGAACCACCAACAGATAACAGCATTTGGGTCCACATTGCTACTGGATTTTGAAAAGGGGGAAGAACACAATTGATGGTTAATTTGAAATTAGAAGGTGGTTATGTCTCATTATAGTATTAATTACTTGGTTGACATCATAATTTTGTCTTTCTCAACCACTTTTTAGGGTTCCAACACTAATTAATTCAGTTTTGTCTCTAACTATTTGAATTATTTGACTGGATTTTGTAGGCTAAATGAGTGTTGTTTTGAAATTTAGGAAGTTGGTGTGGGTGTGTGGCCATTGAACTTGTTGACATCATTATTACTACTTTTCACATAAAACTCTTTTTAAAAGATCAAACTTTATTTGATTTTGTCTGTGATTCTTGGCTTGTTTGACTGGATTATGTGCAAGTGCAAATGATGTATGATTATGCTTTCTTGTTCATAATATTCTAATTGAAGCAGATTGTGGTTTCTGTGCAGGTTATTTAATTTCAAAACTTCCCTCCCCAAATTGCTTCAATTTCTTCACACATATCATTTGAAGATTTGAAAGATTTGTTGGTTTTCTGCAATCTAAAACCTGTGTCTCATTTTCCAACTTTTTCCTTTGTTTCTTTCTGCATCATCTTTTTGTCATGTAATGCAGTTCATCACGAGGTAATGTCAGAAAAACAAGAATAAAAATTCAAAATATAACCCATACATTATCTCTGAAAGAGTATTATTTTAAGGTTTTGGTGCCATTTTATTACCATTTCTCTCTCTCTTTCTTTCATCACCTCTCTGCATTTCCAACTTGTAAAAGATTCTAAATGTCCTTCCAAATGTTCCTTCACTGATAATAAACACTTGGCTCCTTTTGCCCTCACTATTGCACCAGATAAACAACACAAACACACACACACACACACACACACCATCTTCTTCCTCTCAGATCCTCCATTTTTAACAGAGGCAATGGGCAAAGCTACAAGGTGGTTCAAAGGCTTATTGGGTATGAAAGATAAAGAAAATGTCAACAATATCAACTCCGGTGACCGTAAAGAAAAGAAACGGTGGAGCTTTACAAAACCCTTGAAGGAATCACACTCACCGCCGCTGGTCAACGTCAACCGACCACCGGCACCCACCGACGCCGATTGGCTGAGATCTTACATGTCTGAAACTGAAAATGAACAGAACAAACACGCCATTGCCGTTGCCGCCGCCACCGCCGCCGCAGCCGATGCGGCGGTCGCCGCCGCGCAAGCTGCCGTCGCCGTCGTGAGGCTCACCAACCAACGGCGAACAACGCCACCGTATAGCTGCAGCAGAGAGACGTTGGCAGCTGTCAAGATTCAAACAGTGTTCAGATCCCATTTGGTGATTTTCTTTTTTCAAATTTCAATTTACTAACCCTTTTCTTGATTCGATTAAAGTTACGAACTTTTGTTCAAGATTTTGAATGTTAATCACGCTAGTGGTGATAAGAGTTCTTAATCTTAATCTTAATCTCAGGCTCGAAAGGCTTTAAGAGCTTTAAAAGGGTTGGTGAAATTACAAGCTCTTGTGAGGGGATTTCTTGTGAGAAAACGAGCTGCTGCAACTCTTCACAGTATGCAAGCTCTCATTAGAGCACAGGCTGCAATCAGATCCGAAAGGGCTCGACGTTCGTTCACCAAAGACCACCGTTATGAGCCACCGGAGCTCCGCCATAGGAGATCAACTGTAAGATCACTTGTTAAATGTTAATTCTTATAGACTTACAGTATGCAAACTCTCATTGGTTCAGTTTCAATTTAACTTATTCTATTGTTTGACATTGTTATCAGGGGAAAATTGACAATGAGAGAAGTGAATTCCACAGCAAGAGGCTCTCAGTGTATGAATCCAACACCAATTGCTACGATGAGAGCCCGAAGATAGTTGAAATCGACACCTACAGGCCTCAATCGAGGTCAAGACGTATGAACTCATGTGCATCTGATTCTGGTGAAGATTGTCATTGTCATCCTCATTCCCATTATGTCAACAACATGCCATCTCCTCTTCATTGCCAAAACCCTGGGTGTATTGCGATACCTGAAATCCATCATCTTCAAGATTTCGAGTGGGGATATGTTGGTGATGATTACAAGTACTCAAACACTGCTCAAAGCACGCCTCGTTTCATTAATTCAAATAGGTCGAACGGGCCTGTGACCCCAGCTAAGAGTGTGTGTGGGGATAGCTTTTTCAGGCCTTATTCAAACTACCCGAGTTACATGGCGGGCACACAGTCGTCTAAGGCGAAACTGAGGTCACATAGTGCGCCGAAGCAAAGGCCCGATCCGGGGGCGAAGAAGAGGTTGTCACTTAATGAAATAGTGGCATCAAGATATAGTTTAAGTGGTTTGAAAATGCAAAAGACTTGTTCTCAAGTTCATGAAGCTTTTAATTTGTAATGGTGGTTAGTTAGCTACTTTAGATTTATGAATTGATGTGTTGTTTTTGATAGAGAATTTGGGATCTTTGCATGCATAGTGACCAAGAAATCCTTTTTCTTGGTTTTGTTTGTGTAAATGTTATTAAAAGTGTTTTCAGATTTGAATGTATGGAATTGAAGAAGCTTTCTTGAATCTACTTTTTGAACTATGTTTTGCTTGTTATATATAAAAAAACCATCAAATCAATATATAAATGTAGTATAGAAGTTAAACTCAAAGATTCATGAAAATGATAATTTGGATGAAAAGATAATATATTATAAATTGAAGCTCCCAATTTCCCATTACAAGCATTTTAAGACTTGCCCTGAGGGTTGGACCTTACAATAATAATAAAGGTTCTTGTCATGTTATTAAGTTACTTAGAGGTTTTAGGTTCGAGTCATGCAAACGAACTTCTTAAGAATTGCATAGTAAAGATGAGTATATCACTTTTTATACTCTTGGACCTTTTGCATGTAAGAGTTTTGTGCACCACTTTGTTTTTTTTACCCTATACCTTTGTTTAGTTGCTGCATATATGCCCTAAGAGTATTCATAACCATTTCTAATATTTATTTATATAAGTACATTAAAAATTACTAATTTTTCTCTTTTTCAACTTTATCATTACTTTTATTTTCTTCTTTACTCGTAACCATTTAAAATATATTAAAAACACTATAGGATTTTGAATATTATTTTTCAAAAATACAAATTAAATAGTAAAATTTTCATATCCTTCTCTCACAACAACTTATAACCATACCATATAATATAAGAAATACACTAAAATAAAATTTGAAAATAACTTGTGAATGCTCTAAACAACACCATCATTGCACTCCATGCCTGTCTGTGTGTGTATACTTTCTTGCATTGTGTACCAAATAACTTATAACAACAAGTGGGCTTTGCTTCAATTCATAGCAACCGTTAAGTTAGTTATACATTATATATACATATATTATACAAAAAAAAAATAAAAATAAAGTTTTGTTCACCTAATTTTTCCACAATTAAGGAGCCCTTGAGACGTCGCTTTTCTATCATATTACACAATATTTTTTTTTCATAGTATGTAACATACTTTTAGTTACTATGATTGTCTCTTAGTTTACAGTTTTTTCTTATATTTATTTACTGAGTTTTATCTGTTACATTTGATATTCATCAGGAAAAAGTACGAATACTTAGTACAAAGAACACATTGAGATCATTCATGGATGCTTAAAATATAGTAATTTCCGACATCGAGACAGATGTTTAAAAACCATCCTACTATACGTCTACATGACCTAATGCATCTAATTGAATAGTACGAATACCATATTAGTTAACGCAATTCAAGGAATTATATTACAGAAAATTGAGGTATTAATCAATGAAAATCGAGGAGATGGGTATTTTTTTAAGTTGGTGAGTAGTATTTTAAAATATATAAAACTTTGAATTTTGAAATGTTTGTGGGGTACATCACCAAGAGAATTTGAAGGTAACGGCTATATTATTATTTTTAGTTTAATATCTCTACTGGATTCAAAAATATAATATAATAAGTAAATTAATATTTGTATGTATTAGTCAATTGGGACATTAATCTATACTTATACTCAGGCAACGTCATCCTATTCTATTTTTTAATAATTAATAATCAATAATAATAAACCCTTCGGATACTAGTTTTTTTTAGAAAACATCCTACTCATATAATACTTAATTTCGATTTTAGAAAAGTTTTTCTCAAACAGTCTAATCTACTTCAAAGTAAATCTATTTTACGTTTAAGTGGGACTTGAACTGGACATCATTTGGGTGAGTGGTATACAATTTCGCCACTGGACCAATGCTATTGATTGTAGGATTATTAAAAGTTAAATACATAATACAAACTGTTTTTATACTTTTTATTAGGGTTGCAAACGAGCCGAGCCAAGCCAAACCAAGCCAGAGTGGGTTTGGGCTCGGCTCATTTAGTCGAGCCGGCTCAGTTCATTTATTTTAACGAGCTCAAAAACCTAGTTAGGGCTCTGTTCGTTTATAAACAAAACATTGCAAGCAAACACGCGAGCCCACTTTTTTTTGTATTTTTTTTTAATTTTTGTTTATATTTAGCGACTGAGCAAGTCGCGAGCCGAGCTAACCTTGGCTTGGGCTTGACTCATTTATAAACGAGCCAATTTCGAGCGATTTTTTTCCGAACGACTTTCAAGACATGCGCTTTTTAAACAAACCTTACTTTTATAATGAAATTAATGCCACACATTAACAAGACAAAGATATCGTATGAACCAACCGGTAATATTCATTTAAAATAATTATCTGTAATTATGAGTTTTATCACGATTAGAGAGATGTTGTAAAGACATCTCTACTTGATTTGAGAGTAGAGCGATGATTTATACCAAGATTGAAGACAATTTACAAATGTCATTTTTACCTTGATTAGAGAAACTACTATTTTCTTTATCAAAGTGTTGCGGCCCTCTTATCGTTCAAGTTCCGACATGTACATATGATGTAATTTAAAAATAGGTTAGTATGCACGAGTTTCATTCCAAAAAGTAATTTACAATGTTTTTCAGTCGCATTTTGTGATTTACTTTAGGTTTTTGCTTGATTCATATTTACATGTTCATTTTATACCAATTATTATTCATATTTTAATGGTAAATCCCATATCTACCTTTGATTATTCATTGCATATAATGCGCTAATGGACCACATACTACTGTAATCGAAGGCATGTTATAGAAAGTGAAGATAAGGTTATGACGTAATTAAATTTAAACCCCCGCTTTGGGAGACTAACTTTCATGTGCTATGTTCACTTCCAAACCACATGGAACCAACCTTCACTTTTTTTTCCATTATTAATCACAAGTTACCATAACCTTTCATCATCATTATTTCTTTGGCTTTTGTTGTTGGAGTTTTAAATAATAAACAATTGATAGTTTCAATTTGAAACTTCGGATATCAATTATAGGTTAAACCCACAAACAATCTACAAAACTTATATTTAAATATAAGTATAATACTTGAATTATTCGTATACTAATATATGAAGATTATAGCTATCAAGTAAAGATTTTTCAATTGATCATGTTAAGGAAAATTACAATCCATAACTATTGCTGTTTTTATGTAATTATATAAATGCAATTCTAAGCTACAATACGTTCTTCTTGTAGATTTAAAATGAAGATACTTTTAATCCATTTTACAAAGCTCGTCCAGAACTTTTTAAACAATTTCTTTTAAGAATATCAACATAATCACAATTAATCAAATAGTAAGACAAACCATAATAAATAAGATTTAATTCATTTCGTATTTACAATAATAATACTTATACAGTTATACTTACACATGCCATTGGGCCAGGCCCCATAGCAGTGCAAACGGCCCGTTTCAGTGCGGTAGTATTGGGCTCAAGGTCGCTGGCGTAAATATAAAAGCTTACATGATCCATTATCTACTTACGTTACAGGCCGGCCCATGTCATTATGGACCATGGTTCAGAAAAGGTTAACATATGTACTGTTCCAACGGTCAAAAACGAATCGAAATTAAAAACGAAAATCTTCATAAAGATCTGAAGATCTTCTGCCAACAAATACAACGGTCACATTTTAATCTCAATCTATTTTCAAGCAAACGATTCAAATTGTGAAAATTATGGATGATTTCAACACGGGTTTCGCTTCATCAAAAGGTGCGTTTGATATTCCTCTGTTATCACTAAATTCTTGTTAAGTTCAATTGGATTTCTGAATACCTATTTGTTGAAAGTTAGGGTGTTAGTAGGGTTTCGAATTCGGATACTTTGATAACTAGCAACTTTAACTGTACATTTGCAGGAGGAAACAAATCAAACAATGAGAATGAATTGAACCCACAGATGAAATTGAAGTTAAAAAGCCCTAGTAAGAAACAATTACCCACTAAGAATTTCATGAGTCCCACCATTTCAGCAGCAATTAAAGCTTCTGTACCTAAAAAGAAAATCTTGGGTGAAAGGAATGAAACCCTAGATACCGTTGAACAGATTAGTCTGCAAAGATCGTCTAGTTTTGGGTCGAAATCCGTAAGATCTTCTGTTGTTGATTCTGATGATGATGTTGAGAAGGATTTTGTTGGTGAATCATGTTTGCAGCCCTATGATCCTGTTAAGAATTACCTTTCCCCTAGGCCCAAATTCTTGAGGTACGACCCCGATAGGCGTAGGAAGATACTAAATCTACAGGAGAATGATGACGATCGGGTCAAAATTAGTACTTACTTTTATGCTGATAGTGGTGGTATACCCTCTTCTGGATTGCAGTTGGAGATAGGTTCCTCTGTTCCTTCAGGTGCAGAAGAAGCACAGAGTGTGAATAATGAAGAAGATGAAGATGAAAATGATGAAGAATGTGAAGGTGAAGATGAGGATGAAGAGATGGTTGATTTTGGGGAAGATGGATGCTTTAGCTTAAAGGGGTTTTCAAAGTGTGTGTTTGTAGTGATTGCACTTTTCTTCACTACACAAGCCATATGCTCAATGAATTCTCCCTCCCCTTCACAAACCCTAGAATCTGCTTGGGGTGTTAATGATTGGCATAATCGAGTTTATGGTTTAAATTCCTCTGAAGTTGGATATGGTGTGATTAGGGAACCAGATTTATTGATAGGTGATGTTTATGGTCATTCTGATAGACTAGATGTGTATGAAACCGTTGAAGAATTTGTTGAGGTGCAAGATGCAAAAGCTGATGAAGTAGAAAATGATGACTCAAATGTTATCCAAGATTATGTAGTTCAAGAACATGAAATTAAAGCAAGCGAAGTGATAGAAATCAATTATGTAGAGGATGAAACAGATCATGATTTCAATAAAGATGGTCTTATTGAACAAGATGATTCTGATGCAAATGAAAACAATCCCAAATTAACAAATGAGGTCGAATTCGAACTTGCAAATGACATTACCGATGGAGCGGAGGAAGAGATTGATGATATAAAAGCTAATGATGTGTTGATCAAACTCACTAGTTTTGATCCAACAATTGCAGTATCAATTAGTAGTGTAATAATTTTGGCATCTTTCGGTGTCATTTATCGTTCAAAGGGCAAGAAATCATCTGCTTCTGTTACAACATCAGTCGAAGAAGAAGAGTTCAAGGATCTTGACCCCTGCACAAATCCACAATCTATTATACAACAGAAAGAAGTAGAAGAACCATTTATAACTTCTGCACCTACTTCAAAAGTTAATATACCATCAGTTGAGCTGTTAGGCGAATTCGAGTTTGGTGAAGAAATCACTAGCAACATATCAGTAGCACAAAACTATTCAAGCAGCTCTTTGATTCAAACAACAACAGTTTCTTCTAAGCAAACAAAATCTTCCCACATGGAAATGTCAACAGGAGATTCTTATACAGTCAAGAAACAGGTAAATTTTAAGCTCTTTGTTTTTATTATTCACAGTTCAATTTTCTCATAGAAAACTGATTTTTATGTGTTTTGATTTCGAACAGAGACGCAAAGTCACAGAAGTGGTTACACCATCTCCGGTGAGGAGATCAAGCAGACTAAAATCCAAATCCCTCATGTCTCCATGAATCAGCCTCATAAGTCATAACCGTTACGAAATCGAACATCGATTGATGATCTTTTAACTCTTAGATTTGTGTAATAACTTCATGTATCTTTTAACTCTTTTAACCCTTTAATGGGTTCTCGCTGTCTTTCTTAACATTATGTCAACGATTAAAAAGCAAAAAGGGCTTGTATTTACACCAAAATTTTCTACAAACGTGATTAAGAACATAAGAACAAAGATTACTCATTTGATCTCGTTCTTGATGCTAATATTAAACTTCTTCTTTCTACAATTTTTCTTTGAGATGATTGGTTTAGGAAGCGTGTGCGATCTGTAGCTCTTTTTCATCTTCTTGTGCGGTTTCTTCTCTTTTTTTGGGATATCTTCTATGCTTGTGACTCTTGCAAGAGATGTAAATGAGTCTGATTTCCCATGGTAAAACTTTGAAAGCCCTCTTCTGTAAATAGTTAAAGAAACCATTTTAGCATACGAGAATTTACAATCTTTGATCTGAAAAGTAATGAAATTTGGGGTCTTTTTGTGTAAAAAAGATGAACTTACTTGATGGGTAAGTGAGACATGAGGTCTGAGAGATCATACAGAGAAAATCTACTGGAATTTGCTGAAGAAGCATCATCTGCAGTGTCAAATGAAGAAGATGAAGAACATGTTAATGATGATGATGGTGATGAAAGATTTGAGATTGTTGAAGCTTCTTCAATGGAGGAACATGGATGCTGTTCATGTTCATGTTGATGTTCTGGTTCATCTGATTCTTTCATGACAGTCCATCTTTGATGATGATGATGATGATGATCTATAAAATTTTGGTTGTTTTCTTTACCCATTACCATTGGATTGGATCAAAAGGATGATGGTTATGATTATGATGAGTGAAAGCTGAAATCTTTTTGTTTGTGGGTATGTATGAATATGAAGAAATGAGTGTTTGAGAAACACAAATCAAAGGATAGGATTGTAACCATAGTTGGGGAGCATATAAATATGGGTTGTTATTATGAACAAGAAAAGTGCAGACACGTGGCAATCAATTGGTGGTACGTTGAAACAGCAATAACACATGAGATTATCAGGACTACCATACAGATATGGATGAAATCTAATTAAATTAGAAATATAAATCTAATTATTTTTTAAATCTATTATACATGTATAACAATGAAAGATGTATAAATACCTTATATAAAAAAGAAATAACAAATTTATAATTGCATTAGATCACTGCTGGTGTAAGCATTTTGGATCGTATTGTGGTTCGGTTATGGAGGTAATCGACACTATGTGTTATTTGAGAAACAGAATATGATAAACTTTGGAACAATAAAATCGAAAATAAGATAATTTACTGAAGATTATAAAAACGATATTTTTTTATATCAAAAATAAAATGAAAAATAAAAGGTTTATTGATTTAGATTGTTTTCATGTTTAATAGAAACAATTAATCTTCATTAATGAAAAATATTAAAAAGTAGGGAAAAAGATACGAAAAGGCAAAAACTGGATTAGATAATTTAATTATTTCTGTTACATTTTTTACAGAATACAACAAACTGCTTGCTTAATGCGGAAAACAATGTCCGTCTGAAATTTTTGATATATTTTATATAGTTACGGAAAAAGATAAAAGAATTTTATTTTTGAACGACCAACGAATAATTTTTAAGCCCGGTCACTAGGGTAAACCCAATGGCGAAAGACCACCCACGCCCACGAACACAGACAGCGCTGGTGACCGGCTCGCCCACCATTCCAAGGGAAACCCACCACATAAAGACCCACTGTGGTAAAACCCATTGTGGTAAAACCCTTGGCCCACTAGAAGCATATTGCACCTAGTGAGACTACAACCCATGACATTCACATTAGAAAGTCATAGAGTGTTTCTTTCTAAACAAGTTAATCTAAAACTCATTCCCAAGATAAAAGAACTTAGAATAAAAAAAAAGATTATTAAGTGTGGAATATTTGCTTGTAGATTTGACCAAATACACATGTACACGTTTGTGAAGCGGATAAGCTTAGAGGGGTTAGTGATTGGATATGGATGGTCGTCATCATCCACGTTCGCATTACTTGCTGCTCCATGTTTCTTTTTCTATTCCTATTATCCTCTCCCCTTTTTATTTATTAGTTTTATTTTTATTTAGATTAAATTGAGCATTCACGTTAGAAAATGGTTGTGATTGATTCCTAATGAAGAAGATAAAAAATTTATAATGTTTGTACTGTGATTTTTCATATTTGAAGAAACATAGTATAATCCTTATAATCTTTTTAATATTTTTAAAAATGGTTGTGAGCACGTAAGAGAAAAAATATATTAATAAGGATATTAAAAAGTATTATTTAATTGATAGAAATGATAAAAAGTTAGTGTTTTTATTATAGATATTGGGATGGAGATGAGGAAACTAGTATGAATGCTTTTAGAGTAACCTTTAAAGTATATTTAGTTTTTTTTAACGGGTAATTAGATCCCATTCCTCATAAAAATACGAGTGTGTATCACATATTGTAAGGAATAGTTTTGAGTGATTGTAAGTGAAGAAGTAAGAAACTGTTATTGTCCATCCTTTTATTTGAGGAAACACGGTACATTCCTCATAAGTTTTTTAATATTTTTTTAGTAATGGTTGTGAGTTGAAAAGAAAAAAAATGTAGTAATAAAGTATGAAAAAATATTATATAATTGAAAAGAAGAGAGTAAAAATAGTGTTATAGTGTAATATTAGGAATGTGATACGGAATGAGATAGGGAATGGGATGAGAATGCTCTAACTCATCTAATCATTTACATTATTCAAACGTGAAACCACTAGGCTAAAACGTGCCTGATAGAAAACTCGTACATCATTTATCAACATCAGTTCTGAACTTGAAATCACACTTAAAAGGAAACCAGCATTAGATAAAAAACCACATGACCCAACCCAGGTCCTTATTATTACAGATATAACTTAAACTCTAGACATCTTCTTGTTAAATAGGTACCTCAAAATGTGATTGGTCATTTATATTTAGTTATGTTTTGATTTTATAATATCAAATTAAGAAAGACGGCCACAAATAAATAACCTATCATATCTTCTATTCTTAAAATATCTAATATTAGCAACTCAATCACGTTTTGGATAGATCTTTCTTTAGAAAAATTACGGTAATGTTATTATTGATTATATTTAGTATTATTGTTACATGTTTGTAAATTTTCTAAACGTTGTGATAATTGTTTATATATTATTAACAATAACAATTCTATCTAATTTATTAACAACTTTCATATTAAAATTGACCACCAATAAACCTATACAACTCTTTAACAATTGTGTGCAGAACCCTCATTCCCACTGGCCACCACTACAACCATCCACCATCACAAATCCGTACACAAAATACCATCACCAATAATAAAATAAAATAAAACCATATAAAACTTAAATACACGACGTTTCATTAACATCACCAATAATAAAATAAAAAACATTTAAAAAAATGTGTAGTCAGCGGCCACATAAAAAAAATTCACTCTTTAAAAATCCAAAAAAATTCTTCAATGATAAACTTAAAAACACCTTAAAGGATTGTCACATCATTATCACTTTTTATATTTATTTTTTAATATCAATCTTATATATTGATATAAAATATAAATAAAATATTTATATCTATTTTGATAGATGGAAATTTAAAAAGTTTAAAATTCTAAAATATAAAAGTTGAATTTTAAAATTTTAAATAATTTATTGTGAAAAATTAAAAATTAAATTTTAGCAATTAAAATTACTGTTTAGGCACATGAGCACCGTTCAGGCACATGAGCACTGTTCAGGCGCATCATGAGCACCGTTCAAGCGCATGGACACTGTTCAGGCGCATCATGAGCACTGTTCAAGCGCATGGACACTGTTCAGTCGCATGGGCACTGTTCAGGCGCATGGGCACTGTTCAGGCGCATGGGCACTGTTCAGGCGCATTGGCACTGTTCAGGCGCATGAGCACTGTTCAGGCGCATGGACACTGTTCAGGCGCATGGGCACTGTTCAGGCGCATGAGCACTGTTCAGGCGCATGGACATTGTTCCAACGCACTATTTAGACACTTGGGCATTGTTCAGGCACATGAGTTTGACTTGAAACGCCTAACATTTAAAACTAATATTGAAAAACTATATATTTTATTAATATAAATATATTATTTTCTTTTTTTAATATTAAAACACAATCCCGGCCTACCTCTAAAAATGCAAATGTTTTTTTGTGTTTATCTCTATGAACTTTTACCTTAAAAAACAAACCCCTCCAATGGTTTTTGTTCTAAAAAACGAATGATGTGACGTTTTTAAAAGCTAAAAACACTCTTAGAGATGATCTAACTATTTCATATATGTTATCCTCTTATTATTTACTTAATCTTCTAGTTAATGAAAAAAAATTAGTTATTATTTGCGTGACATAGTCAGGCTCCTAGGCAGATCACGGATCAAATATGAGGATATGAAGATATTTCAATTTTTGTTATGCTTTTAAGATGGGTGAGTCCCACCAGTTAGATAACATATTAAAATCATAATATTAATATGGAAAATATTTCTGAAATCGGTTCGTATTGACCTAATTTTCTGTGGCCGGCCTATTTCTTTACAACTTTACACAACCGGTTTATATTAATATTTTAGTGAAATTATCATATAAACATATTATAAAATTTTCCAAAACCTTAAACATTTGACTTTTTGTCATTTTAATTTTTAAAATTTTGTGTATTAAAAAACAAGAACAATATGTATAATATGCACGTAGGACACGGTATTGACCATTACAAAACCTTAAATCTTATATATCGACAAACTCATACGTAGTAAACAAAAAAATAACTACCACTAAGACCACTACTAATAACTATCTATACCATTATTCTACCAATTTGACTCAATAAAAATAACTTACTGCATAACTTATGTAGCTAAAATACTAAAGACCTACGAAGTCTTACCCAAATAAACAATATTAACTCAACGATTATCGGATAAGTCAACATGTTATTTCCCACAAGATTTAGAAACTCATGATAGTTATTAAACCAATTCACTTCTTCGACTTCGACTCAAAAATTTCTTCTTTGCCGTCTATCATGCTTAAGTTTTCAAACGTTGTCGACAAACTCGATTAATATATTTTTCTAGGTTCTAATAGGTTACCAATTTTAAGTTAATTAACAAAATAAAAAGAGTAAAATTTTTATGACCTTATTAACTTAAGTTTCTTGCTATGTACCATTGTTGTGAGATACAATATATTGTGTAAGTGGAAGTGTGTTAGATTGTATGCATAGTAAATTAAATAACATTATGCCACCCACTGGTATCAATGTCATGAGACTTAAAAGGTCACATGAACAAACAATGTTTGGAGTCATATATTATTTTCTTTCGTGTTCAAATTAAGCATTTGTATCGTATAGATCATTGCAGTTGGTCTTAAATAAATCAACACAATGCCAGCACAGACACAGATAAAATGTTATATCATTCACGCATCGAAGGCCGAATCAGCAATGAACTCTGCAAAATTTCACTTAAGCAAGTGAGGGCATATGCTCTCTGAATCAACCAAGAATAGAAGAACCAGTTTCAATCTTTTCTAGCGATATTTCCGATAGTTAGGACTATACATGCAGCTCTCAGCATAAGCTACCAAATTTTCTGGTTGAGGATGCCGAGTAGCCAAATCTACACAACCAAAAAGAATAATTTAACATTTTTCATACGGGTCGGGTTGATCTGAGATACTTTTGAAATCTGAACTTTAACCAGCAATACACTTTTCGTATTAAATATACACTTTAGGCAGCTTTTGACCCGTTCAAACAGTTTCTTTTTATCTAGTTTTTATTTTATTTGTCAGGGTGATCTTACCAAGTTCATATGCTTTGGCTGCCACCTTGGCAGCAATACGAGCGGAGATCTTTCGAATATTAGTGAATGGAGGGTATATGAGTCCTTTCTCAAAATGCTCGTGTGTGACTTGTGCAGCCAGAGCTTCCGCTGCTCCATGAATAATCAATATTAAACGTTGATTTAATGTAATGAAAAACGGTACTTTTGTTTGATGCAAACTTACAGGCTGCTAAAAGCATGTCGTCATGAATTCGGATTGCACCTGAAATTATCAAGCCCAGACCAAATCCAGGGAAAATGTATGCATTGTTCGACTGTGACAATAGTCGATATATTTCACCATCATCTTTCATTAGAGATGTTAGATAAACTAAAGGTCAATACCTGTCCAGATACGTAGACTTTTCCGTTATATTCAACAGGGGCAAACGGGCTCCCACTAGCAAATATCGCACGACCCTGCAATATACAGAAGGACAAAAAGGATTATGCGAGAAAAAACATAATATAAGTCAATGAATTATTTAGAGAATTAGGGTTAAAGTCAAACCTCACTCCAAGTATAAGCTTGTTCAGCAGTACATTCAGATTTTGAAGTTGGGTTTGAAAGAGCAAGAATAACCGGTTTCTGCAAAACTACTTTTGTTTATCGTTCTTTAACTTCTTATTGAAATGTTTTCTACAAATATTAAATATATTACCTCGTTAAAAGATGACATGGTTTCAACAACTTCTTTAGTAAATGTCTGTCCCACCCCCGAGGATCCAATCAACACACTCGGTCTGATTGCCTGAAAACACAACATGATTTAGGCGATCAAAGATCTGGACCAACATATTCGCATGTTTTTAAGCCAAAACGCAAAAAAGAAAATCACACCTTGACAACATCTAGGAAATCTGTAACGGTCTGGTGTTCGTGGGCCCAAGGTTTCTTGAAATGTTGAAGTGTATTTAACCGGGATTTAACAATAAGTCCCTTGGAATCCACAAGCCAAACCTTCTTGCGAGCCTCTTCCAGTGGGGCTTGTGTCTGCATGATCAGATTATAATATAAACATTTTTCAATTCATCTTCACACTTCTTATGTTCGGTGTTGGTAGCATGATCAATGTAAATATTATTTCTTGACCTGTTTTGATATCTCAAGAGCAATGAGTTCAGCAATGCCAGTGCCAGCCTAAAACCAAAAATAATAAAATAAAAAATAATAAATAAATATGAAAGAGAAATTGAAAGAAAATGATGACATTAATTTTATTTTGTCATACCTCACCAGCTCCAAGGAAAAGAAATCTATGGTCAGCTAAGGAACCACCAACTAATTTTAGTGCAGCTATAAGCCCTGCAAGTACTACTGATGCTGTCCCCTGAAAGAAAATAACAAGTTTAGAAAAAATGCATCGTTAAATTCAAAATATCATTATTTCATTATGTACCTGTATGTCATCATTGAAAACAAGGTGGGTGGGACTATACTTTGCAAGAAGATCAAATGCATTGTGGTTCGCAAAGTCCTCAAACTGCACAATGAAAATTAAAGACTCGATTAGAATCATATATCCATCATAACTTAGAGCATTATCAAGTGGAATTAATCAGCATACACTTTATTACCTGAACAAGCACCTTCTCCCCATAGTTCTGCTTCACAGCAGACATAAATTCATTCATAAGTTCCGCATATTCCTGACGAATATTAATACAGTATATTTCATTAAATAATAACTTTAACATGATAATTGTGAACAGAAAGAAGAAAAAGAATAGTAAAAATATAAACTTACCTGCCTGTTTGCTCTTTTTTGTCTCAGACCAATGTAGAATTCATCATTTAACAGTTTCTCATTGTTTGTACCCACATCAATGGTTACAGGCAAGCACTGCACATGTTACAGAATTTGTTATATTTTTAACTTGTTAATTGTTAATTGTGTATTCACCAAATCACATTCTTATGATCTTGTGAAAAAGCTTACAGCCGATGGATGAATTCCTCCAAGAGCAGTGTAAAGAGATAATTTTCCCACTGGGATCCCCATCCCCTGTGAAAAGTTGATACATAATTAACAAGCTTAATCACCAAGATAAATTGTATCGATTTAACACAACATGTGCAGGCCCTTTCACAATATCCTTCTGAAATGTAAAACTTAAGTGTGTGCGCACAAGCGTGTGTGTGAAATTTAAACTTTTAGAAGCACATACATGAAATTGGTTACAATAAAAAGGAAAAAAGCTTGGTGTGAACCTGGCAACCTAGGTCTCCAAGTCCCAAGATTCGTTCCCCATCTGTGACGACAATAACTTGAATATTTTTCTCCGGCCAATTGTTTAAAATCTCTAGAATCCTCCCCCTATGAAAAAGTTTATTAATTTAAATGCTTTAGGATAAAACAAAAAATAACCGCCAATGTATACACTTACTTATCTTCTATACTAATGAATAAACCCTGCGGCCGCTTGAAAATGCTCCCATACTTTTGGCATGCTTCACCAACAGTTGGAGTGTAGACAATTGGAAGGAGCTCCTCAACATTTTCTATCAGTAGCTTGTAAAACAACTGCTCATTTCTCTCCTATACACCAGAGCATGCACAAAAAATTTAAGAAAACACACAAAAGTCGTTAACAATGAAATATATAAACACTCACTTGAAGATCCATCATGGCTTGGTACTTATGCAGAGGTACTTCATATTGGCGGATATTATTCATCGTCCTTTTGACCTGGTTATCAGCATAATTGACTATTCACATGTTCCTTGAGCATCAATAAGTTAACACGCTACTTGGAATTGCTTATTAAAACTGTTTATACAATAACCAACTTAAAACAGTTTACTGCTGTATTAAAATACAACAGCAAGATAACATCAGTTTTAATAAGCAGTCCCAAACAGCCCCTAAAAATCAACGAAAACAAATACCTGAAGATCCTGTTGAACAACAGCAGGTGGAAGAAGACCACGCACGTAATAAGAATCTCTTTCTTTCTCTGTGAATCCTAGACCTTTGTTGTGACGTGGGTCGCGCAGCAATGCATACCCACTACATTACCAAAGTAGCTTATATAAATTCATAACATCCAATACGGGTTTATATGTGTTATTTACATGTCTGACAGTCGCGTATCCCTTACTAATCTAACACTTAAAAAGAGTGACACAAGTAAAACATGATTCTTCTAGCCTAAAGCTTGAATTTTATAATATATATCAACATTAGGTTTGGTTATAATATATAAAAAATATAATGCAAACCCCTAAAACCTAACTGGGTTCGTAAACTCATGTTAGTAACCTAATAATATTGTTTAACAGTTACAGTACAGTAGAAATCATACTAATTTGATAACACAAGAATATAAAAACACATCTTTTTTTATAAACAATTATGGTCACCTGGTAACAGAAACAGACAACGGTGTGATGAAATCATCATTGGTTGCGATATCGCCGCCGTACACGTCATCAAAGCCACCGTCGACGGCGGCAGAATGCTCTTTCAACTTAGGGTCAACAACTCCGACCACCGTCGGAGCATGTAGCTCCTTGACAACGTTGTCTACCGAAACGCCGACGATGCTTTCCGGTCGGCCATTGCGATTCACCATAGCAACCACCGTACGAGGATGCACCGACACTCCAAACGACTGTGATTGCGTCGTTCTTGAAAGTCCCAAAAGGGAGTTGTTCTGATACAACAAATTGGGGTCGAATTACACCATTAAAGATTGCAAATCAACCATTTCAAACATGAAATCACACAAATTAGAACAGAAGTTGGGAAATTACCGTAAATGCGGTGCCTTTGATGGACATTTTGACGAAAGAAACGAGAGAGTGAGTGTGTTTGGGTTCACCGGTGACTGAATGCCTGATGTTTGTGAGTGACGACGATGGAATTCGGATAAATAATCGTTGTATAAGTAGCCATGTGAACATGGTACTGTGGGCAATAAATGGGGGAAGATGAAGACACTTGTTTATGTGTTCGTGTTATTCGGCATTTGTAAGGATCGATCCGAGTCTAACGTTATATACTTGTATATATGTTTGGATCAGATAGATCTTTATCAAGATAACTATGTGGATGATATATGCGATTTCTGTTCAACTACTTTTTCACTTTTTGCATCATCTGTAGAGTGTCATTAAATGTTTAATAATCATTTTTATAAATGAAAATGAGTTTACTGTCTATATCTTTGGTTGACAAATCATATAGTTTAACACCATAAGGCATAATTAACCTTCTTTCTCTTTTTAGGTAACTTGATTAAAGTCTTTGGATATATGTAACCTGTATTCTTCATTCTCGCATACGGTCAATATTTTTCTTTCTTCATTGTCGTCTACGATATAGATTCATCATAAGCCTCCGCGATTGAAAATTTTTTTGTTGATTTTTTCTTGATCACAGATCATCCATTTCTATAGGTCTTGAACTATGGGGTTTTGAAGACTTGTTATGCGATGAAAGTTGAATACGTCATGTAAATGTTATCATACGGTTGAAGTAGTAAAATTGGACATTTGGTTGAAAATGATATAATACGGTTGAAGTAGTAAAATTGGACATTTGGTTGAAAATGATATTTATGCTTATGCTAAACTACTTTTTTTATGCATTGAGTTGAGTAATTAGTGAGTGAATCCATGTGTAAAAGACATCTTAATGAAAATGCAGGCAATTCTGATATCATAGAAAAGAAGGCGCGCCTCCATTGTGTCGATCTTGCAGCCATGGTTTTAACCAGTGAGTGGACAAAATTGAGTGAACATTAAATTGAGTCCAATTCATGATTTGCAGCATATGACTTTACTCAAGTAGATTTAACCATTGACCAATTTGGATATACCCAAAAGAACTCAAGTTCATCTGCAGAATGGCTTTAGCATTATCGCAGGGGCAACACTGTTATAACAAAATTGCACACCAGATCAGTTGCAGAAGCAATTCAATCACAGTTGCATGAAAGTTCATCTGAGAAGCAGACTTTTTCATCAACTGGAACATTTCTTGAACTTTTAATCTTAAAGTTCTTTATTTAAGCACAAATCGAATTCCAACTTCCATGATTCAGCAGAGCGGCCGGAATTTACTCATCAACCGAAACATTTCTTGAACTTTTTATCTTGAACAAGTTATCTTTTTAAGACTATGTATCACCCTTATAGCACCCATAGAAATGAAATACGCACACCACAGTAAACAAAGTGTCAATTACAGTATCAACCGTTGAAATGAAAAGATCACACAACTTTACTCTAGAAGTTTAAAAATGTGCCAGTACTTATTGACATGCCTAAAAGAAGCAAAATGGATGAAACAAACAATGAAATTGAAATGTAGGTTGGCTACAACACAGAAGTATGAACAATAATTCAAAATTAAACAAAGTTTTCCATCAAATCATCAAAAAATGTATAAACAAACATTACACACCCTACATCTTTTCTTCTATCTCATTTGGAAGTTCAAAGTCCTGAGGAAGGTGGCATAAAGCAAGGCAAAGAACACGCAAAAACCAACGAGAACCGCAGCAACAGGACCCATGAAATCCAGTTTAAAACCATAGTAGTCTTTGATATAAGCTGCCATGGTTGGATTAGGTGACATCCCAGGCACCAAGATTTCATGATTCGCGTCATGATACTGCGAAACGATGCAACCGTACACGGTCCATGCCATGGGGCAGATCCAGTAGTACCATACCCACCATCCAGGAATTTTCTGAATATTAAAAAAAATAACATAAGTCAACCGGAGATTGTAAAACTAAAAACAAACAATACAGCAATATGTAATTAAGACTGAAGTTCTTACGGGTCGTGGGATATAGAACCCTGAGAAGATATTGAACAGCAGGTAAAAGCCAGCAGCGAATATAGCTGCAACTTGCTCATTTGGTGTGACGGAAACAGTCAACATTCCATAGTATGTGAAGTAGAGAAATGAAAAGAAGTTGATGAAGAAAGACCAAAAGAATTTAGCTGCTGTCCATTCAAATGACACCATGGAGTACACGATTCCAGTGTAATATATCGTTTGAAGTAACACATATGGTATCTCCACAAACACCTAAAACATATTTCATAATAAGTTTCATCAAAACTGGTGAATATGTAAAGGTGAATATTTGTTTTGGAATTAAGACAAACCTGTGCCATGGCGTATGGTAATGAAGAGTACATCCCTGCTGCTCTTTCACGATAAAAGACTGTTCTTTCTGTAGCCACAACCGGTTGTACAGTCTGCGCGTTATTAATACCAACGAAGAATACAGCAGAGTACATGGCCCCAATCACACTGCTAAGATCGTTGCTGCTGGACCTGAAATTGTTACATCAAGAATAAGAAAACTAAGTTCACAAAATCATTTTATAATATTTAAAAGGAAAAAAAAAGGATTACTAAGTATATAAAATCATTTTATAATATTTAAAAGAAAAAAAAATTTAATGATCATGTAAGCCTTACTTCTTGTTGCCAATTTTCCAAAACACAGTCCCAACCATGATGGCACAAAGTAAGGTGAAACAGAAACGGACAAGGTTATAATCGGGATTCCGCCAGTAACTCCACCACATCTTCCATATGCAAGACTTGAATTGCCCCCAAGAAGACTGAGCATATTGTGTTTCAAAATGAAGATCAACGGCCCCTGGAGGTGGTATGCTTAACTCCTTCACCAAAGCCTTATTCCTTCTGTAATTATCATATTTAGTTAATAACTCTTTTTATATAAATATATAACTTTAGATTTTAATCGTTATAATTCAAAGGACTTACTGATGCAAAGATGATGCAGCGAAATGATCAGCAAAATCAATTCCCAACCGCATTTCTGCAGCGCCAGAGCTCACTTCCAACATCCATGTTGCTGGATTGTATTTTTCGGGAATCTTTGGAACTCCATTGACTGCCTGATAAGGTATAAAACAAAACAAAATACAATTATTTCATCTTAGTTTTTCTTCTCCTATATTATGAATTTAATTATGGAGGTAAAAATACTAAATATGTACCTCAAAGTAATCGATGATTTGTTGAGAATGTCTGCCAAGGGGACCTGAATAGATAACTTGACCTCCTCTTTTCAATAGTAACAACTCATCAAAGGATTCAAAGATATCAATGCTGGGTTGATGAATGGTGCAAACAACCGTTCTTCCTGTATCAACAGTGTTTCTCACAGCTCTCATAACAATGGCTGCTGCTCTTGCATCCAGCCCAGAAGTTGGTTCATCCATGAAGATAATTGAAGGATTAGCAACAAGCTCAACTGCAATTGTTAGCCTTTTTCTTTGTTCTGTTGATAAACCGCTAACTCCTGGTAGACCCACTATTGCATCTTTGATATTGTCTAGTTCTACTAGCTCCATCACTTCACTCACAAATAGCTGCAAACATAAAGCCAGTAACCAGTTATTATAACAGAGACTTAATAATATACTTTAGATTAATTAATAATATTGATGGTATTTTACCATTTTGTCTTCCTTGCTAACTTCTTTGGAGAGACGGAGAAAAGCAGAGTAGATCAAAGATTCATGAACGGTGATTGTGGGAGAGTGGATGTCAGTTTGTTCACAATATCCAGAAACTCGAGCGAATGTTTCTTGTTTCTTGGGAAATCCTGATATTCTAATATCTCCTTCAATATAACCTCCTGTTTTTCTTCCTGCTAAAACATCCATTAAAGTAGTTTTTCCAGCACCACTAACTCCCATCAACGCAGTTAAGACTCCAGGTCTAAAAGCACCAGTAACATCACGAAGTAATTGCAACCTAGTTTCTGTCACCCCCTGTGCTCTCATTTCCTATATCCATAATAATCCATAAGATTTAAGCTATGATATATGTATATAGATTAAATGGATAACATTTTAGATAAAGGAGCTTACACTAGGCATATCAACATAATAGTTCATGTCGTCGAATGACATGGCAAGTGGAGTAAACGGAAGAACCATCCCTTTCTTAGAAGCACCATTAGCATCAGAAATGGCAGAGCGAATCTGGCGCATCTCCTTCTGTCCCTCTACAAAATGTATCATTAGTTAGAAAAACTGGTAAATAATTCGCACGTGTTAAGCATAAAACTAGTAGATTGTAGGAATCTGTATTTCATACTTGAACTGGCTCCTTCTGTAGCATGACCATCCGTGGCTGCAGCTTCTTCCTTGGAGATTATTGCTTGTGGTTTTCCAGGGGCTGGTTAGCAAATAAAAGAATCACCAAAGTTAGTTATTGAAAGTTGAAACGATAAGTCTCTAAACTTAAAAACAATCAACTAACTTACCTTCTAAATACATGAGAGCCACAGTGAAGAGAATGTTGAAGAGAAAAACAAAACCAAGAAGAGCACCAGCACCAATCCAGTATGAGCTTTCTGAAGTTGGGATATCCAAGTTCTTCAACACAGCAAATCCTAAGTTCGTTGTATTGTCGCTACTCTGCAAAAACAATCAAATATATTGGCATTTTCTTCCTTTTATGTAGAAATATTAAGATTTTAATCAAGATTTAGTGACATACTCTTTGGCTGGTCCACCTTGAGTCAAGGAACTCATTGATGGTAATGGCTTTAAAGATATAAGACAGAGGTGATAGCCAATAAGCCCATTCCCACCAGTTTGGAATTTGAGTTTTCGGTAGAATAAAACCACCCAACAAAAATATAAGCAGAAGTACAACTGATCCACCCGTGTTTGCAATATTCATTGTTTTACAAACTCCGGCAATCAACCTAAACAGTCCTGCTGCAACATTCTGTATCAGAAACACCAACAGAAGATGCTTGAAGAACCTGCATTACACCATACATACTCTATTAGCATAAATGTTTATAAGTTATTACAAAAAAACTATAATGATAGTTAACATAATACCTGCTAGCATCAGGCGCAAGGTCAACACCCCAGTAGAGAATGATCGTCCACATAACGCTTTCAATCATGGATATGGGAATACGAAGCAAGAAAGCTGGAAGTGTGAAGGCCCATGCAGGGTGGAACATGAGGTCTCTTTGTTTGTAAACAACAGGAAGTCTCATCACAATGAGTGAGAGGTCAGCAAGCCCATTAAACATGTTAATAAGCATACTGTTCAAAAGCGCACCAACATAAAGGGACCCGTCTATTTCGTTCTTGTGGTGCATTGTGGTCCTAAGATACAAAGTTGTGCAGATAAATGATATAAACAGGATCTGTATGGTTTTAAAAACAAAAACGGGTGCGTTTCTCTTCATCAACAACACTTCTTTATCCCATGAGGCCTTAAGGAGTTCCAATCGGGGTACTAAGTATTTCTTGTGGACTAAAGCGGCTTTGTGGCTTTGGCTTTTGTCATATGGGACCGATAATTCCCGCTGCAGCTTCTCCCCTACATGGAAAGTTTTAAATCGTTGACCAAATTCGCTCACTGAGATGTATCTGTATGGTTTGTTCCTATCTGCCCAATACTGTTCTTGGTCCTTTTTAGATGTCACCTATCATCAGCATTAAAAAAGTTGAGTAATTTGTGATTTGATTTAATAATAGCATATTACATAATCAAAGAAAGTTGTTATTAGTTTTTACCTCTTGCAAAAAGTCAGCAGTACCCTTTCTTTCAGGGCATTTGAACCCACAACTCTCAAAGAACTCGACAACGTGTTCTCGTGGGCCCTGATACACGATCTGGCCCTCAGATAGCAGGATGATGTCATCAAAAAGATCAAAGGTCTCGGGGGCAGGTTGTAACAAGGACATGAAAATTGTGGAGTCAGTGAGGTGTGCTACTTGTTGCATGCATTTCACTATCTGAAACGTGGTTGAACTGTCTAGACCCGTTGATATTTCATCCATAAACAGAGTTTTCGCGGGCCCAACAAGCATTTCTCCCGTGGTTACACGTTTCTTTTGTCCCCCAGAGATACCTCTTCTCATTTGGTCCCCGACAAATGTGTCACGACAGACATCAAGGCCCAAAATCTGTTTTTTGGTGTAAAAAACATATTAACATACCAACTTTTAAAAGATCAGACTATAGATATTAAACTTGTTATATACTTGAAAGAATAATACTTACCCTGAGAGTGTAGTAAGTAATCAAACTGCTCTGATCTCCTTCGATCGCGGTTGCCTTCATGAAAAGATCAATTTCAGCTTCCGGGAAAATCCCTGCTTCCTTTTCTCTTCTTGCAAGCTCCGTTAACATCTCTGCATTTCATCGTATACACGGTTATAAATCATATATCTTTCTTGAAACATCAAATTAATCTTGAAAAACAAAGTGAAGTTACCTAAACGCGATCCAACTCCTTGGCATCTTGCTGAGAAATCCAAAGTCTCCTTAACTGTCATTTCTCCTGCATGAATATCATTCTGGCTAATGTACGCCGCAGTCCTACGAGGCTCGAACTCGTTGAGTTTATGACCGTTGTATGATATCTCTCCTTCAACTCTTAAGTTTGGATCCAACCTTCCCGCCAAAGCCAACAGAAGCGTTGTCTTACCAGATGATGGTGGCCCCAACAACAGTGCCATCCTGTAAACATCATCTCATTTGTAACTTGTACCAAAACTTTCAAAAACATATGTTCATTACAAACTATATATCCAAAATATTATTATATTAAGGAGTGCAAACTGCGAACCATAAAACAACTGGTAAGGTTGCTGTTTTACGATCTTTAAGCCCGTTGGAATTAGTCTTGTGTATAAAATGTAAGATAAGACTGCTTACATCATGTCATATCGCGAAACATTTAAGATATGCATACCTTCCTGGTCGGATAATTCCTGATGTATCTTTAAGAATACGAAGCTTAGCTTTCTCCGAAAAACTGATGCCGATTGACGCTAAAAGCGATTCAGCGATATTTCGAGCAGTGTTTATCAACGTTGGAAGTGCTCTATCTCCGACGTGACAATCAGCTTCGACAGACAAATTTTTAAATCGAACTTCCACTGTTGGAAGAGTGATTCCAACCCTGAAATTATTCAATAAAACAGTATGTTTTGTTACTAATCTCAATGAAAATTGATTTAAATCTGTCAATAATTTCAAAAAGAAAAAAAAACTTACTTATCAACCCGATCTCTAAACTTCCTCAAGAAGATTTCATTATCTTCTTCCGCAACTTTAAAAATCTTATCGATGAAGCTTTGACGAGCCTGCGGATCGAGATCTCGCACATCTAACAACATCTGTTCAGTAGGCATTTGCTGGTGATCCGCCGGAATATACGACTTGAAGATGGTGGTTCGTAAACGATTATACGTCGGAAGTTTCTCCAACGCAGCCCACCGCAACGCCTCTTCGTCTTCCATCGAGTGACGGCTGCTCCGGCCGTCGTGGCTACCACCGCCGCCGGGAGCAAACACGTCGTCCATCCGCCAGCTCGCGGCGGCTCTGCTGATACTCCGGCCGATGCTCCGCCCCACACTCCGGCTGAAACTCATCTTCGGATCTTCCTCCATTTTCAAAACCTACAATGTGTCAATCGATCCCCTTAGGGTCTTTGTTACAATATTAGATCAATGGAAGCTTGTTTATATATATTCGATTCAACGATGCTTCAAAATGTTGCGAATAATGTGTAACGTGGGACCGGCTGCGGTGTAAAATATTATTATTTGTCAAAAACTGAATAATATTATTTGGGGTTTTAACGTACAAGTGAAATAGCTGTGGGTACAACCGTTGTATTGCGTGTGTAATATTCCTCTGTTTCACATAACGTGACACGCGTGGACTATTTTATTGACGGTCAAAGTTGATGTGCGCGTGAAAATTGGCGTTGACCTTGTGCTTTTTTTCTTCATGACTCCGACTTATCCAAGTCAGCAAAGTTAAAAAGGGTAAATGTGTTTATTTTAATACTTACTTTCAAAGCTTATGTCAGTTGCACATGCAATTAATTTAATTTAATTAATATGTTCATCCAATAAAATGCTGTAAATCAATGTGATGTGTTACAAATTAAGTAAAATCTAACCAATTGAAGCTTTTTATTTTTGTAGTTAAAGCATCTAACAATGTGGTAGTGATGTTGGGGTTCTAGAAAGCTACGTCAGCAAAGACGTAAGAGAGAGAAATTGGAATTCTTGAAAATGAAGAAGAGGCTTAAAGTGGTATGCACGCACATGATGGTAAATGTTTGGTAATAAAATCTCTTTTGTAAACATCCAAAGTTTGTATTACAATAAGATAAAGGGGTTGATATACTATTTTGATATTTTCTTGATTTCGTAAATTTGTTTTTGAATTTTTAAAAACTTAACAGCTGTACCAGAATAATGTGTTAAAAAATTCATATGTATTGCATGTGGGTGTTGGATGATAAACAATTTAAAATGTGTCAATAAATGATATTTAAACATGTTATGTGAACAATGTGTTTTTGAAATATACAATTTGGTAGGCTTATAATATCGGAGGGACTTGATTGTCATACATGATAGGAATCTTGGTAGTACGTTTGCATTTAAGGTTCATCCAGGTGCATTATCAGCACCTAATAGCATGAGTGGTTTTTCGATTACGATTTTGATCTATATCAAATTCAGGTTGAAGTATGTTCTCTAATACTTACAAAAATACAATGTTTTCACGTCCAGATTGTCGGATTAGATCAACCAATTGAACGGGAACTGGTGTCACATCGATCTGTCATACCTGTATGTGTTATTTTTTGGAATTACATTTCAGCTCAAACAGACAGCAGCTAGAGTGGTTGGCCAACAACTGTGACCGGACCGGATACAAGCTTCTAGTTTGGTTCCGTTTTATTTTAGAAGTGTACAAAAAGATGAGATGTGAGGGCGATGTCATTTGACAGAGAAAGAGAAAATGCGAGCTAGTATTGCCCAAGCAGAGAAAAATGAGATGCAAGGTGGAGTTGTCCCATATAAGGCGGTGTCTATGTTTCTTGTTAGCGACATTAAAGTAATCAAATTACATAGGGTGCTAACATATTGACCGTGGGTGTGATAGAAGGGTTTGGGTATCCAACATTGTCTGCATTCAAAGGACGTGAGTGATTTTTCGCAAATAAGTTTACATGGGTGGTCAGACTTATAGTATTCGTTAGCTGTCAAAAAAATAACAAAATTATATGTTTGATTTGAATGTATGTCTTTTAAACGATTGCAAGGTCAGTAGAAGAGTCTGAAATATCATGCTTATCGTGTAACAACCCAAACACCGTATCAGATATTGTCCGCTTCGACAACGGTGCGCCCCTCACACTTTTAAAACGTATCTGATAGGGAAGATATCCAGCTCTATATAAAAGCTTACGTTCCCCTACAAAACCAATGTGGAATGTTACATTCTCCCCCACTTGGCAAATCAATGTCCTCGCTAGCACAACGCGCTGACCCTGGCCCTGATACCATTTGTAACAGCCCAAGCATCATACCAGATAATATCCATTTTGGCAGTGGCACACTCTCAGGCGCCCACCCCTCACGGTATTCAAACACATAAGATAGGAAATGTATACAGTTTCATATAAGGAAGCTTTCGTTCCCCTATCAAATCGATCTGGAATATCACATCCTCACCACTTGGGAGAACAATGTCCTCGCTGGTACACCAGTCCCGCTCTGATACCATTTGTGACAACTCAACCACCGTACCAATTGTTGTTCGCTTTGGCAGTAGCACGCCCTCAGATGCTCACTCTCACAGTTTTAAAAAACATATGATAGAAAAAGTATCCAGCTCCATACAAAAAAACTTGCTTCCCTTACCCAATCTGAGATGATACATATTGAATCGTATATTGGTGTACAAATGAGCATGCATATTTTTATATGAAGTGTTTATCCAAATGACTTTTTGGTTATTGATTATATTAATATTATAAGTTGGCCTAGATTTAAAAGTTAAAACTAACTATTTCTGATGTCTATTTAGGAGACGTAACAAATTATACATTGATGACAAGAATGAAGACGAGCTTAACTACCGATAAGACTTGGCATAATCATTTTTGGCGCACATGATTGGGTATTTGTGGAAGAATATTTACCACACCACTAATTGTTTTTGCTTTTAAAATCGTACCCATAATACGTGTTGGGTATTTTGATTAATTGAAAATATAATTAACTAACAACTGTTAGGTATAGTTTATGTAGTAATAATGTAAAAATACAGGAGTAAAGAATATTTACAACTATCTTTTTTGGGATGATAGTGACAATAGTAGTGAGTTTTGACAAATACCTATAATGATTGAACAACACTTTTAAAAAATTTTAAAAATAATAATAAGAAAAAATTGATGCAAATCATAAAGAATAAAACTTATATAAAGATTTAAATTTTATACCGAAAATGTTAATTTTAATATCATTATGCACATACTTATTATAACTTTCTATTTTATCTCATTTGATTTAATTCAATGTAAAATTTTGCCACTTCAGTGAATTAGACAAATATAAATGATATGCGTCATGCATGTAGATTTATATTATAACAAAAATGGAAATAAGGTTATGAATTTATGTAAAAAATTCACTGAAATTAACTTTGTTGCAACTGTAAGACATTTTTATATAACTCATGTTGCATTTGACATTTTTATATAACTCATGTTGCATTTGAAGATAAAAAAATAACTTACGTTGGGATCTTTGGTGTAATTTTCTCTTTTAATGTGGTTTCTTTGTACTTTTCTGTCTAGCTCCCAGCTAGAGTTTCATATAATTTTAATTTTGGTTAGTTGTTGAAAAAAGTTGGCATATACGTATGCTGGAATGTATGTTTGACATTAATTTTAATAGTGTTTGATTCTTTAGATTAGACGTTCCAAAACTTTAAATAGTTTGAATTGTTGGTAAACGAGAAAGTAGAATTTTTGTTGTTTTAACTTTCAATATGTTCAAATGTTTTTGCAAGAATTTAGCTTCTTCAAAAACGAAACATAAGCGTATTAGGCATAGAGCCATAGAGGAATTCAAAAAGACAAAAGTCTATTCATCAAATAAAATCTACCGATGGCATAAAGATGTTTTACATACAAATCGATCATGACCTAGTCATATGACGATATTACAACAAAGAGAAAAATGAAAAAAGCACGTTTGATGTTTTGTCATATGAAATCTTGAAGATCTTGTAATGTTTATTATATCTTGATGTTATTTTTATTTGATATTCAGTTCTATATTGACTGTACTCACTAAATTAGTAATTAGTAAATACTTATATGAGGTCATATATTGCAAATGGAACTATCGTATATTAATTAGTTTTAGTAAACTCGTGTATTACACAGGTTAAATAAATAATTATAGTAAATAAAATATTAATATAATGAAATTTATGGAATATAAAATGATATTTCAAGATTTGATATGACTGAAATTACGCATGAACAAATACTATGTGTAATAAAACAATGATATTAATTTTTAAAAATTTTATTTTTAATTTTTTTGAATAAATATTTTGTTATAAAACAAACCATATAAATATTTGGTTTTTTAAAATTTCATTATCATAACTCCTGAATTAAATTACATTTGGTTTTTAAATAATTTACTATTTTAAAAACCAATTTTATAATACATTTTATTTATAAAAAAGTTTCACGTTTAAAAAATATTATTTATAAAAATTTCTTTATTTAAAAATAACATTAATTAAAAGATATTTTTTAATTTATAAAAGACTATTTTTAGTTTAAAAAATATTAAAGAAAATTATTAGTAATTAAGGTGATTATTTAATAAGAGAGACATGCGGAAAATTTTTGATGAGAATGATTGTGTCATTGTGGTGCTCACACGTGTCATCCCAAGTTACTCTTTTATTAGAGTAGGAATACTAGCTTTAGTAAATCTGTGTATTACACCGGTAGAATAAATAATAATAATAAATAAAATATTAATATAATGAAATTTATGAAATATAAAATGGTTTTCCAAGATTTGATATGACTAAACATGAACAAATACTAGAAATAATAAAACAGTGATATCAACTTTTTAAAATTTTATTTTTAATTATTTTAAAATAAACATTTTGTTATAAAACAAATCGTATAGAAATATCATTTTTTAAAATTTCATTATCATAACTCCTAAATTTAGTTATTTTTGGTTTCTAAATAATGTACTTTAAAAAAATCAATTTCATAATATATCGTATATTTATAAAAAACATGTTTAAAAATATTATTTATAAAAATTTGTTTATTTAAATATAAAATTAATAAAAAGATCTTTTTCTTAATTTATAAAAACTATTTTTAATCTAAAATTAAATAATATTATTAGTAATTAAGGTAATTATTTAATATGAGAGAGATACGAAAAATTTTTGATGAGAAGAATTGTGATATTGACACGTGTTAAATAATACTTATATGAGGTGATATATATTGCAAACGAAACTATCGTATTATTAATAACGTAATACAATGGTGATACACTTTGTTTGAAAACATATCCAAATTGCATGTCATATTTTTATTGAATCCGCATATAATACCAACTAATTTAACAGTGTAATTAGGATTACTCAAAATTAATAATCATGATCATGATCATATGAGTTATTAGATTATTGTAGTAAATATTCTCATGTTAATGACAACCATTTGCAGTTAAGACATTCACATGGGACTTTATAAAAAGACAAGGAGACAATTCAAGACAGAGAGGCTCTCATTATTAATATACGGAGGCCGTATATTTTAATTTACTACGGAATTTTAAATTTAGATTTAGCTGGGGAGCAACAAATTTTTGAAATTATGTTTTAGTTAATATAGAATTAAGTTGATTCATTTGTGAATCTTGATGGAAAGTTAAATCTCATCCCAAAATAGTTAAAATTCATGTAATTAAAGGAACGGAGAAATGAATGAAATGAATGACGGAATGAAATGAACGATAGAATATAGTGATTGAGAGAAAGAAATATATCATTAAATTCAATTATCATGTTTGATTACCTTTAAGAGTATATGAATTATTATTTTATTTTGTTTGTTAGATATGAAAAAACAAAACAATGAAATTTAAAAATAGTTATAATGGTGATGGCAAGTGGGGGTGGTGGCCGGCGGTGGTTTCCGGCAGCGGTGGTGGTTTCCTGCGGCGGTGGTGGCCGGCGGTGGTTTCTGGCGGTGGTGGTTTCCTGCGGCGGTGGTGGGCGGTGGTGGTTACGAAACGGTTCTCACCTTTCAATTGATTTTTATATGAAGTTTTGTTTAGTATAAGTTAAAATAAGTTATGAAGCATCACAAGATTATATATTAGCATATATCTTTATCATTGAAGAAGAAGAAGAATAAAAAAGCTAATAGAAATGACAAGGGACTTTTAAAAAGTGAAAACGACAATCATTTAAGCAATTTGTTCATTAAATGGTTTATTCTATAGTTTGTTTGTATTGTTTATGCAAATATAAAATTAACTTATTGGTTATACGCTGTCTTAAATTTATGCAAGTGGTGATTCAATTCTAAAACATGTAAAGATGAAGATTATGATTAATTTATCAAACAATTTTGTTTTAGACGTAAATATAATTATGTATGCAACAAATTTAACTTTACTTTTCTAACACTGTCGTATAGATATATTGACCCGTCCATTGGAAAGGTGAACTAGTAACAAAAACTTAAATATTTAATTCGATCATAAAGAAAAAGTCCCGACAAATTTATTTTTCCATATTTGTGGGTCTGGATGAGACATAAATGTGTAGATAATCACATGCAACAGACAAAAAAAAGTGAATATTTTTTACTTTAATACTTTATAATTTATCAACACTTCAACATAGATAAACTTTATAAACCTTCCAACTTATATGATTCAAAATTAAATTTTGATTTGCTCTTATTGTTTTTTATTGATATTTGAGATCTTATTAATTTGATCATGGCCATATATATGTGTGTGTTTACATGCATACATATGCACACCAGTATACACATACATGCATATAATGAATGGTATACGTACGTAACAATATTTATATACTGGTAAGAAGCGTAGGACTAACAAAAATTAAATATTCTACTCTTATAAAGTGTTTGATAATAAAATTCATAATTATGTATCTTCAATGGAGTCCATGCCAACTTTTAAAGCACTTTTCATTGAAAGATTTGTGAATCTCACATTTTTATATTTTATGAGTCAATTAAAAACCAATGACAAGAATTTGTCAATAATGATCACAACATAATTACTAGTTGAAATTATTTTTAATTATATGAATTTTCATATGTTAACATAGTTATTGGCTACAGCATAATTACTATTTATATGAATTTTAAATTATTGATTAAAACTAGTTGTGTTAAAGCATACTGGTAAAAAAAGGAAAGAAGTGTGACGCAAGTTTCGAATAGCCATCCTCTTATAGTAGAAAGATGTCCTGACAAATTAGGTCATGTTGTTAGTATTTTTAAAGTACGAGATACGTGACATAAACATATGGTGTAGTTACAATTTACATTTTTATAATATGTATATATATATATATATATGTATATATGTATATGTATATATATATATATATGTATATATATGGGAAGGATTCATTGAAAACCATATTATAAATGAAAAACATGAAAACCAGAGGTTACATATATATAAGTAAGTGTTACAAATTATACAATTCAAAGTTACATACATGTATGGGTTATGTATATGTAATTACGTGTTACCAAGTGTACAACTAAAAGTTATATACATGTAGTTCCTACAAGTTACGTATAGGTAACTCGTTTCGTCATAATCAACGTTCCTTGGAGTTTATATGAAAAGATATATAATGACTTAGAAAAATATAGCTGAATTTTACTTAAATATATTTTAAAAAATTAAAAAATTAAATTAATTATAAATTATGTGATTGGATAGTGGTGGTTTTTACGGTTTTTAATTATAAATATTACTTGGAGTTAATTTAATCCCCTAATATATATATATATATATATAATAATTTTCCTTTTTAGATTTTAACTTTAATAGCTAATCAAAATTACAATAAAAGTGAATTTAAAAAACTAATACTAAATGACAAACGCTATACACGGAAAAAATGTGACACAAGTCTCAACAAATATTTTTTTATATGATCTAATTAAAGAAAGAAAATAAGCGCAGATGATTCTAGAGAACATATATTTCATTTGGTGAGAAGAGTCATTTACGTTTTCCTTTTGATTTTAGAATTATTTGGTATTGTATTTTCTCGGTTTAGAAATTCTTTTATCCATTAAAAAAACAGACAATTGAACAACATGACCGTTATAGCCTTTGAGAGGGTGTGGAGTGTAAATTAAAATACTTCTGGAACTTTGAAGGGTGTAAAGTGTAAGAATAAATTATTTCGAGAACAATAGCTGGTGCCTGGTGGTAGGGATCCAAAAGCGTAAATGAAGATTGCACTTTTCAGGCAACTAAAGCAAGGGTGCAAAGTGTTAATAATGACGCTTGATTGAGAGACACAAATAATAATATTTACCGCCGTTAGAAAGAATGTATCACCCTTGATGTAACTTTTAATTGTTCAAATTTTGCTGTTTTTTAGTTTTAATCATATATTAATTTATAAGCTTCATATATATAAGTTTTCTTATAAAGTCAAATCTCACCACTCTAATAAAAATGTATTTAGAAGAAACACATATCAACATTATATTTATACTCATCAATTTTTTGTTCGTTTCTCTATCATCTTTAATAAATCACATTAATTATTAATAATATTATTTAGTTTTTTAGATTAAATTAGTTTCTTAATAAATTAGAAAATATACATTTTTACTAATGTTAGTTCTAATGAAATAATTTTTCATTAAATTAGAATAAATTTTAGAACATCAAACTTTTTTCGAAAAAAAATTATTTTATAATTGGTGTTTTCAAAAAGTAATTTTTTTATAAACAAAATATTATTAAAATTGAGTGGTATAATATGAAAGTTTTTAAATATGATATTTTTTAAAACAGATTGTTTTGAAATAAAAATTTTATTTTATTTATTATAAGAAAGATTTCAATCATATTTTATTTTAGAGTATCGACATATAATTAATAAATTTTTATTATATTTAATATTTTTATTTAACCCATGTAATACACGAATTACTAATAGTTCAACATTATAATAGATTTGCTTTTATATACATCTTGATATAAATTATAAAAACTTAAGCCCCATCGTAAATTATTATATTACATGGAATACGAAATAATTTAGAATGAAATTTACATTTAAATATAGATAAAACTAAAGGCAAGAAACAAATATATTGAAAACTATATGAAATGTTTTATTCTGAAAAGTTGTTGAAGCAAATATATTACATGTTTCGAGTGTGTTCACATGTTTCTCTGTTCTTGTAATAAGTTTTTATTTTGTACATTAATTTTTCTTTTCTAAATAGTGAATAATATATAAGAGGTTTTAATTTCATTGGATGAGTAGGATTAAATACAAAACTTAGATTTTGTAAAACTCGTGAGAACTAAAGTTCTATTTGAAATAACTTAGTGTTATTATAATTATAAAATAGAATTATGTATCTATATACAAACACAACATAGTGAATATGTTATAATAACATTGGGTTATTTTATAATAATATTTTGTTTGTTTCTCACATTTTCTACAAAATAATAAAAATAAAAAAATACATAGTTTGTATCGTAACCATCTCATTTCACTAGAAATTGATATTTGTAATGAAGTTAAAAAAAACTTCTTATTGTACAAAGCCAAAAAAGGATTTTTAATGACTTGTAAAACGGGTCAAACGACCTCTGATTGAACTCATTTTAGTGCTTTAAACCGGCTCGTCGAATTTTACGACCTTAGTATTTAGGATTTAGCTTTCGTGTTTTTAGCTTGTATGTTCTGGAATTTTGTTTTTCCAACTTATTGTGTATTTGTTGTTTATCATTATGTTATTTTTACTAGACATTATGTTTTTCTTGCCTATCATGGCATCTTATTGATCCTAACTACTTTTTAATGTGACTTTTATGCATGTTTATGTATTTTTTACAACTTTTTATTATAACAATATTTTACGATAAAATTTTCGGTTTTCTAAAAAATATTACGTGACAATAATAATTGAGATTTGATAAAAATCGTATAACTTTAAGAAGGTGACGGTCAAAGTGTTGACGTGACTGGATGCGGCCTTTTCAAAACGTGAACGACGAGCTCAACTGTCAATGCGACTTGACAATATGACCCTCCATACAATTTCCTTCATCATTGACTTACCTTTTTACTTTTTTATTTTTTTTAATAATCCAGTATGCAAAAACTCGTATTGACATTTCTTTTTATCGTTTAATATTTGGTTTATGCTTCATAAGTCATAGCTTATTATCTAAACTATGATTAAGTAGCAACTATAAAGTTTGAAAGCTTTTTTGATATTACTAGCTAGCGGATGCTACCTACTCCCCGTGATGGGTCGGTTTTAAAAAAAATCACGAAATCATAGATAAAAATAAACATTCCGTACTAGTATGTTTGAAGTTTTAACTTATTCTAAAAATTATTTAATGATGTTTGTTATAAAACATAAATCAAAATTGAAAACAAAAAGTAAAAAAAAAAAAAGAGGGAGAGGGGAGGGGGTGCCAGGTTTTAATTTTTAAACTTTTAATTTTTAATTTTGTTACTAGTAACAGTTCTTATGATATAATTACCAAATATTAACGATTACTTTGCACTCAATTTCGTTTATAGTAATGATTATTAACGAAATAAAAAAAACATATACGTGAAAAAGAGCGGGAAAATAAATACAAGTAAACAATCAATTTATAATATTTCTAATATTAGATTGTTATTGATAATAAAAATAAAAGTTAAGAATTTCAGCACTAACAAATTAAGATAGAATTCATATAGCTAACATATCTTTGTTATAGGGAGTTTTAGAAACAAAATGTTTATACAAGCCATTATGAAGAACCGTCGGATGTTATTTTCAATAATACTAAGAAAATTCTACCCCGCGTGTTGCGCGAATGTTCAATGCAGCAGTTGACATGATCTTATTCAATAATCACATGTAACGCATACGTTGAAGATTAAAAACTATGGTTTCAACAATTGGCTCATATCTGTTTTCTCGTTGTGGCTGCACACCAGACATGGTTAGCCAAGCCAGGACAACAAAATTCTTTCTTGGATTCATCATAGCCATCCTATTAGCAGCAATCATCATAACCATCAAACACAACCATACCATTATCTGGTGTACAACAATAGTTAACCATCATCTTTTCAAACTCAAGATAATACAACATAAATCAACATAAACCAAGAAACGTAAGGTTTGATTAATCTGATCAATGGAGACTCAGATCTCTACCATGGTTGTAACATATGTTACCACGCCAAATGGAAGAGCTACTGATGTGGTTAGATCGATGTTTCAAGGAACCAAGAATTTAGAGTTGTGGAAAGAAAATTATGTGGGGCAATTTTCTCTGCTATCTATTTCAATGAAAAACAAAACTTAAATAAGGTTACAATGCAACTACCACACAAGGCACTACCTAAAACGTGGAGAGTAGGGTCATCCCACTACCTCCTTTATGTCACACCCTCAATTTCCACAAACGGGATTTTACCGTTAGGCGTGTGACATACGAGGATCTCAGACACGGTCATATCAAACGACACTATATGAATTCAAAAGTAAACGTTTGACTTAAATTAGAGTAGCATAAACGGAGTAATTATCAGTGCGGAAGCGAATAAACGAAATGTAAACCAATATTGAAAGTTATAAGTGCTAAGTCAAAACAAAATGTTCAATGCAAGTAAATATGTTTGATGATGCATGTCCTGAGTGCGTTCCTTAATCATGCATCATGAGCTTAAGCATTCGTGTTACCTGAGAAAACATGCTAAAGTGTGTCAACATAAAGTTGGTGAGTTCATAGGTTTTATCACAGATAAAAATGTTTGTAACTGTTCGAATGGTAAAGTAATTAAAGCATATCGATAGGTAGCTAGCCTATAAACAAGTTACTTAGCGTTTCGAACCGAAGCTGACTGTTTGAATGTTTGTATGTTTGTTGCCTTCCCGTCACGT